>JARJHM010000925.1:0-108506 GCA_033356055.1 Carex pumila
CCAATAGGATCTGTGTTATGTTGGTAAATAGAGTTAAAACTGTTTTAAGTTCTATAATCATGGGTGGCGTCTGGCAACACATCATGACCATCCAATTACACAGATGATGCTGTACTGTACAATATCACGATCCAGTAAACAATTTACTTGTGTCTGTTCTTCTGTCTCATAGCTATCAGATCAGTTTCAAGATAGATGTGTGTCATCCTTGCTAACTGAATCTTTTCTTGATCTTGAGCAGATTATCAAATATAATTACTCTTGTAATTATACCGCTAGCAGATAATCTAACTCTATCAAGGGGCCCAGTGATGCTATAGCTCGTATAGAGATACGAGGGACAAATAGTACTTTTGGTAGACTATCACTTCCTCAGCTAAGCTATACATATGGGAATGCTACCGTTATGACTGCTTTTTACGGACAGCGGTAGATAGCAATCACACATACATATTTCTTAGTGGGAATGATAAATACCTCATACTTTAGAACGTGACACTGAATGAGAAACATTAATGACACGAACACAATTCTATTTAATGTCTCATTCGGGGTCTGTCAAATTCCATGTTCCTAGAACATGTATCTATGTGATTAAAATGACATCTCGTGTCAGGTGGTTTGTAAAACTTAACCATCTTTTAATCCACATACTAACCTTTTCGCGGTAATTAGTGTTCCTGCTAATTACCTTGGTTAGTGACCTTTTAAGAGTATATATCATCTATATTATGGAGTTTCACAATTTCAGTCATGAACTCGAAATGATCCATAAATGCAATAATACTCAAGGCAACAAAATGATATTAATCATCCAATTCATGAACAAAGCTTTATGATAAATTATCGTATTATTGACTTCTAGATTATTACAAACTAACAGCTCTAGCATGTTGGGGAATCATAAAAGGTCAAACAATTACGCCTTATCCAGAGATCAAACAATTACATCTCATCTAGGGGTCAAACACTTACACCCCGGGAAAGGAGAAACAGTTCCCCACCTTAACCTAAGGACCGTCCTATGCCAAAGAGACCCAAAACATAAATTATAAGTGTAGAACATAATACCTGATTCCATGTCGTTTGTCATGGAATAACCAAAACCATAGCAGAGCAAGTCGTCTCCGTGAGCACGAGACAAGTCTTCAATGGCAAGAAATCATTCTCGCCTTTTGTCGTCGGGTCGAGGAATAAGTCTTCCAAGACAGCAAGGTGTGGCCCTTGAGAAATCCTCTCCAAATTTTCCTAATGGATTTCTCTTCTCTATTCTTTGATGGTGGAAGAAGAAGAGAAGGCACACAGAACTGTATTTTTTTTTTAAGAAAAAAACATATGTACAGTTTCTGTGCTTTTCTTGGTTACCTTGTGCCTTGGGGACCAATCTTTATATATAGAGATGTAGAGTTGACATATTGATAAACCCTAACCCTAAACCTAAACCAATTTTCAGCCACATTCCAATTTAAAAAAAAAATGTGCATAAAAAAACGTGCAAATGCATCAAAATCCGTGCAGAAGCTGAAAATTTGGTTTCCTTAATTGCAAATTTCAGAATCAGTCCATCAATGATTTGATTTTTGCCTAAATTGTTCTACACATTTGTGGACCACATCCTAATAAATATATTGATTATCTATTTCTTTATTTGATCACTTTAATTGACAATCATATATGACAGTAAACAATGCATAATTAGATTACATATATGCTCAATGTTGGCATTAAATCCAACGAGGTTGGCAATAAATCCAACAATCTCCCACTTGAGCAATATCTCATGACTTTTTAATTATGCATTGTGTTCCTTATGTGCGCACATTTCTTTATTATCTTCCATATATATTCCCAAACCAATTCAGTCCATCAACTATACTGGTAAAGAACTAAAGCGGCATTCGTCGCATTTATTCGCAACTAAACCCTCAATAATCACATTACTAATACAGCTGAATGACATGAATCATGATGTGGATGTGTAGCATAGAAATTACATGTAATTGTGATCTTCACATGCCTATTTCTAACTTGGTCTCCCACTTAAATCTTGAAACTGAATTTCATAAATTAACTTAATATTCAAACATAAACGAGAAACAGAATGTCAAAACTTTATAATATATATAACACTTGTTACATGTCACAAGTTACATATCTAAAATTACAATGAAAAATAAAACATTAAAGTTCAAATAACAGACTCCCACTAAAATTGAATATTCTCAATAGAGATTACACCCATATGAGCAACATGCTCTTCAAACTTAGCCGGTGTCAATTTCTTAGTAAGAGAATATTCTAACATAGAGTCTGTTCTTACATGTTCTATTTTCAATTCACCATTTTGTACTCTTTCATTTACTTTACTTTACTTTACTTTAGCATTGTTCCATTAACTGAATAATACTTGAGGGCACTTGTTGAGACTAGAATTGTCTCATTTCACTATTGAGATTTATTTTCTGGCTTACTGTTTTGCTTGTCATACTTAAGGAGAACCTTATTGATATAATTCCTTTGGGATAAACTTAGAACACTTTTGGATCTTATCCCTTAGTGTTTCAATCCCTAGGCTAAATGATGCATCACTAAAATCTTTTATCTATGAATTCTTTATCAGAAAGTTTTTAATTTATTGCAACATATTTATATCGATATTGACAAGCAATATGATATCCACATGTAAAACCAGAAATACAAACTCACTCCCACAGAACTTAAGGTATACAAATTCATTCAATAAATTTATCTCAAAACCAAACGAGATAATCTCACTATAATTTTGCAATACCATTGTTAAGACACTTTCTTTAGTTCATAGATGGATTTCTTAAGTTTGCACACTATAGACTTTGTGTCTCTTGACACATAGGTTTCTAGTTGTACCATATAGATTGTTTCATTAATGTCACCATTTAGAAACGCTGTCTTAATATCCATCTACTAAACCTCCAAATTAAAATGCATAACCAATACCAATATGATCTTTAAAGAGACTTTCAAAAATAGAGTATTGATGATTCAAATAACATATCAATCAATATACATTCCTTTGGGCCGACAATATTGATCATATGTAAACATAATAATAATCATAATCATCACTATACTCTATATACACATAATTTTAACAATCATTAACCTTCCTTTGGACCGGTTAATGCTTGCATTCACTAAATGAAATCAAATAAAAAATCTCTTAAATCTTTGACGACAAGACGAACTTTATATTACTCCTCATTACTAATGAGTTTGCATCTTTAGGTAATAGGGGTAATTTTCTAATGTCATTGTCAGTGAATGATTATATTTCTTTATTGGCACTTCTGAATTTTCTTGAGAAATTCCAGCATTGTCTGAAACAATCTGGCCTACAACAATATCTTCCAAAACTTCATGCAGCCTTGAGTGGCCTACACCCGTCTCTGAATTTTTATTTTATCTTGTTTCATCTTGTTGAGTTTGAGTTTTAATAATGATTTCGTCCGTACAGGTGTTTTGAGTAAAACTCGGATCTATATCACAAAACTTGCAACACCTAATGAAATATTTGCATATTCCTCTTCGAAATCAATTATTTTCTCACCCCCCACAAACTCAACATCCTCCAAAATTTTTGCATTTTTTGTCTCAAATACATTATATTTTGTAGGATTATAAAATTTATAACCCCTTGAGAGCTCATTAATGCCTCTTCATGAACCTCTTCATTATCATAAGACACATGCAATTAGACTTGTTTCAATTTTTCTTTTTCTTCTTTTGATCAGAAGTACTTGTGTCCATAATAGTGGAACAAGTTCTCTAAACGCAATGTCTAGATTCATGACACCGAAAACTATTACTATGTTCTCATGTCAAAATTTGAAGTTGGTTCTATTCAACATAAAAAAAAAATGTTGTATAGGCCTTTAACAATGCTAACTGAAAAATTGCCATAAAAAATCACAAAGAACAACACGAATAAAAAAAAATCTAAATTTATAAATTACATTCAAATAAAGGCCCAACTTGCTCAAAATATATGAAATGATTTTCTTTTTTTTTTGTTACTATACACACGAATTTCACAACCAGGTAAGTTCCCAGGTAAGTCAGGGATCCCTAAGGATACACTTCGAATTCCGACTTGCCTAGACAGAACTTTCCTCGACATTGTTACATTTATAGCATCGTAACTTATCCTAACAAATCATCACATTTTATAAGCTTAAAAAACCATCTTAAAAAACAAAGTATCGGTTTCCATTAAGCGGCTACCTTTGGGTAACGGGTCAATTTCTTATGATACTTTGGAGTAATAATAAAGTACTGATAACCTAGAACATACCGAACAACATGCCTTCCTTTGGGCCGATAATGTTGACATATGTGTAAAATTTTTGGTCATCATTATACTTTATTATCACTCACTTGCACAAATAATTTTTGTAACCATTACCTTCCTTTGGGCCAGTAATAATTATATCTATTAATTGCACCTTAACTTTTTTTGTTGTAAAATAAATTTAAATTAATCTTATCAAAAGAGGTACCTTTGGGTACAATTAGGACTTAATTAATTCAATTCAAGATACATACAACTTTAATGCCTTTATAAGAATTATAATTTATACCTTAGCCATAAAACAAAATTGCAATTAAATAAAAAATATATATAATTGCATCATAATAACTGCAATTTTAATCTCAGAAATTATTCTGTAATTTTTCAGAGAATTCTGTGGCCTCCACAAATTTTAGTGCGATCTGCCAATTTGAAAAAGGTATTTTGTGCATTTGCATCAAAAACCGTGCTGTCGCATCAAAATCCGTGCGGACGAATCTGTTTTCTGAGTAGATATAAAACTGCATTTATTATGCTGAAATTGACTCATGATCTAGAGAGATTTCATAATTTTGGAAGCACCTTAATTAACCTTTGAAATTTAGAAATTTAATTCCAAATCTGTATATTTTGTTCTAGGAAATTTATCAAAAATAAATTTCACCAAAAATCCAAAATTCCATAACTGTCGATTAAAAAAAAATTTGCCAATAAAGGCTATGCGGAATTTTGTGTAGCCTCTGTGTGTCCACACGGAGGGTTGTACAAAATCTGCCAGGTCCGAATTTTGATTAAAAATTTGCGATTTCAATTAGAAATCTTCTAGCAAATTTTAACCAACTTAATAACTTAAAAATAGACAATTATGGATGCAAACTTTTACAAGTTTTGTGCTCTCCAAACTAAAATTTTCAGATCTAAAACAATCAAGAAAAATCAAACAAAAAAAATCAACGAAAAAATCATCAATAATTTCTTATTCTCTCTAGATCCTAAAAGACTTAATCCTTCGGGATACGAAGGCTCTGATACCACTTGTTGGGGAATCATAAAAGGTCAAACAATTACGCCTTATCTAGAGATCAAACAATTACATCTCATCTAGGGGTCAAACACTTACACCCCGGGGAAGGAGAAACAGTTCTCCACCTTAACCTAAGGACCGTCCTATGCCAAAGAGACCCAAAACATAAATTATAAGTGCGGAACAGAATACCTGATTCCATGTCGTTTGTCATGGAATAACCAAAACCATAGCAGAGCAAGCCGTCTCCGTGAGCACGAGACAAGCCTTCAATGGCAAGAAATCATTCTCGCCTTTTGTCGTCGGGTAGAGGAATAAGTCTTCCAAGACAGCAAGGTGTGGCCCTTGAGAAATCCTCTCCAAATTTTCCTAATGGATTTATCTTCTCTATTCTTTGATGGTGAAAGAAGAAGAGAAGACACACAGAACTGTATTTTTTTTTTAAGAGAAAAACATATGTACAGTTTCTGTACTTTTCTTGGTTACCTTGTGCCTTGGGGACCAATCTTTATATATAGAGATGTAGAGTTGACATATTGATAAACCCTAACCCTAAACCTAAACCAATTTTCAGCCACATGCCAATTTAAAAAAAAAAATGTGCATCAAAAAACGTGCAAATGCATCAAAATCCGTGCAGAAGCTGAAAATTTGGTTTCCTTAATTGCAAATTTCAGAATCAGTCCATCAATGATTTGATTTTTGCCTAAATTGTTCTACACATTTGTGGACCACATCCTAATAAATATATTGATTGTCTATTTCTTTATTTGATCACTTTAATTGACAATCATATATGACAATAAACAATGCATAATTAGATTACATATATGCTCAATGTTGGCATTAAATCCAACGAGATTGGCAATAAATCCAACATAACAAATATCCTATGAAAAGATCAGAAAATCTGCATCCAGTTTTGTACTCAGACCAGCACCTATTAATCCCACTATACATTTATTTTTATGGCCGAAGCATACAGTCAATAGTCAATACAATTTTTTTTTTTCTTTCAATACGTAATTTCCAATGCACCGGAAGCATGCACAGCCAGTTTTAACTGCAGAGTTGCAGTTGTACTACTGGGGCACTCGTCAGAAAAAGAAAAGAAGAGAAGTCGTTCGTTATTAGAAGCTTAAACAAATTGCGGTCTAAAATATAAAAAGAATATTTTAAAAAAATTATACGCATATAAGAGCCGAATTTTTTTTTCTTACCATCCTAAAAAATTAAAATTAAATGAATACCATCCAGTTATTTTGAATTCAGATTCCGCCACGAACTCAGACTTAGTTCACACACGGATTCAAAATCAGAACTCAAACCACGTATGCAGACCGATTGGTAAGCGTACTGAATCGGCGCACTGACCCGTTCGCGCTCTCAGTCCGAGTTCCTATTCGGAACGCTTAAATGAATAAATTAAATGGTGCGTTAATGCAGTGGATGAATAAATTACATTACTTTTCGTTGCCTTTTATATTATTCTATACTCTGTGCAGATTCCACCTAGACAGTGCACGATCCTTCTATATCCAGCAACACGTTTTATGGACGGTCCCAATTTAAAAAAAACATCGACCCCAAAAGAGCATGTGCTTTAATCACTCTGACATCTCTTTTCAAACTAAGATGTTTGGACCAGGTGTAGAATTTAAACCTACATACAGTAAAAAAAGAAGGTAGCTCATTCGGTCATTCTGTCATCTGTTTTACTATTCAGAGGTTGTACCGAGCTCATTCGGTCATTCTGTCGTTATCATCCGAAGTTTTGAACCAACCAAAATTGCTCTACTTTGTCGTCTAGCTAATATCAATTGCTTTGGATGTAACGGCGTACACGCTTTTTCGTAACACTGAAAGTGGGCCTCAAAAAAGAAGCTAACTAGATATTAGGTTCCGAATAGGAACTCGGACTGAGGGTGCGAACGGGTCAGTGCGCCGACTCAGTACGCGTGCCCATTACGCGCACTAATCGGTTTGCATACGTGATTTGAGTTCTGATTTTGAATTTGTGCGCGGACTGGATTTGAGTTTGTAGCGGAATCTGAATTTGAAATAAACGAGTGGTATTCATTTAGTGCAAAACTGAGTCCATTCACAGTAATTTTTTTATATGATTAATCTCCATAACTTAGACTGTGTCTCTCATTGTATGCACGGTTTAATACGGATCAGACATTTCAGACTAGGCATCGTCCCATCGGACCATCCCAATTCTGTCCACCAGACAGCCCAAATGAGCACTCACACTACAATAAAAGGGGTGAGATTTTGGTCTTACTAATCTAATTTGAACTGATCTAAGATGCAAATTAAACTTAGCGAAAATAACTAATATTATCACTGGAATAGTTGCAGAGAAGTAAGCATTGATTGCCATTATTGTCTCTATCAAAAAATAGAGAAATCAAGTAATAAAGCTAAACGGATCTCTCTGGTAGGTATAATACAATACAACCACAGCTGGAAGGATATTAAAAATACATTTATGGTGCTGTACCGGTGGGGCTCAAAAATAGCTCCGTATGGATCAGGAGAATATTAAACCACACAAGACAAGTTGGGTTGTAGTACGCAACTTCTAATATTGAAGGGAGTATGGCAATTTTAGATGGCCCACAAGGATTGTAATTCAATTTGGGGACCTCTAATTAATATAACATAAAAATGTTTAATTCTCTCAATAAATATCAAACTTATTTTAATTAAAATATACTAGTATCATACCCGTCCATTGCAATGGGACATATTATAAGAAACAAATATATCAATGAAAATAATAATTATCTAAAAATTAAAACACATGTTAATAAAAAATTTATATAATTATGTATTTTTAATTAACTTTAATCGTGATCTCTGATAACAATTTGATGATGTGATGATTCTTTATTTTTAAGTACCAATGATATCAAATAATAGCTCGATTCAAATCTAATATCAAATATCATACAACAATTCAATATCAACATATAATATGATATCAAAAAACATAAATAAAAAATGTTATCGTTTGTATGTATAGGACACACACACACACATTATAAGAAAAATATATATTCACACACACGTTCCAATTTATATTCTTCTTTGTTTCCAATTTAGAATACACACAGACACATACACACATTGATATATTATATATTGGAAATATATTCTAAATTGCCCACACCAATATGTATAGAAACAAAGAAAGAAAAATATGAAAATTAAAAAAAAAATTTCATTGTGATTCATATAGAAACGAAGAAGTAAGGAAACAATAAATAAGAAAATGGAAGGTGGAGTCTTCTCAATTGAAGAGAAAAAATATGGAAATAAAGAAATAAGGAAACAAATAAATATATAGCTAAATTTCAGAATTTGTTCATTTTAAATTGTAACGTATCGTGTGGCAGCACAAGTGGTGGGTATGTTTTTAACTAAATTTAGACTTCTATATATAAAAGAGATGTATTTAATCAAAATAAGACAAATTATGTAATTGGAGAGCTGAGATCAAATCCGAAGTTTCATCTCTCAATCGTAGCCGTTGGCGGATCGGACACCCAACGTACTTAATAATAGAATGGAGAGATAATCAACAATATTGATAATTAAACAGATTCTATCTTGAAAAAAGACTTGGTATTTTTTATGGTTTGCCGATAACAAATATATTGATAAAAAAAGTTATTTACAAAGTTCTAGTAAATATAAAGCCTCCCCGCACACTAACTATACAATAGGGCAGACTATTTTATTATACTGTTCTATTTTATTAAATATAAAGACTAGTTATTTTAAACTTCAGTTCTTTAAGACAAAACTAAAATCTGACAAAAATTAAATTATTGAGCTTGTTTTGGAGCTGGAGCTTGATTTGAATTTGAATTGATCTAAAAACAGTAGCTCAATTGATTTTTAATTCAAACTTCATTCAGTTCACTTCATAAACAATCAAGTTAAAATTAGATTTAGCTCTTTTAAGTTCGACCTGCTACAACTGTACTTCAGCAGAAAGTATAGCAATTTTGTTTCTATTAAATTTAAAAAAGGCGCTCTAAATAAAACATGTTTAGTTTACACGTGAATTAATTAAATGAAAATCAAAACTGTGGGTAAAGACGAACAATGCACTGGACTCTCTACTGTTTTTGACGAATTAGATTATATGATGTCTTGCTTGTTCAAGAGAGTACCTGAGAACTTTAACAAGGTTAGGAGTTTGTGTGCATATATATTTTCAATTTTCTTCACCTGAGGCCAACTGGCCAACTATATATGATGCTAAGATTCAAGCAAATATTTTTATATATATAGAATTCACGGAAATTACATGAGTAAACAACTCCAAAAATACACGAACAAACTAGTCCTAGCAAACATTTCTTCGCTGTAGGACCACACCTTCAAGCTGAAGCGCCTACACAGCATTGGAAATAACTCAGTATCTTTTTCCTACCCTGCATTGATAACATTAAAATTGAAGCTTAGTACAAGACAATTATTTCTTTTTGAATTTTTATTTATTGATATAAATTTGTCCCATGTTATAACAGCAATTGGGCTGGCATCTATTTTTATAGATTTTCTTCTGTTACCAACTAACAGCAGATGCCGACCTATTGGAAATAGCCGCCCAAACAAATTATTTGATTAATCAATCAAAATATGTTGCTTATAAAATTGACTGAATGAACTTGGACTATTCAACTGTCCAAATTTAGTCCATACGCTTGCACAAGTTCACTAATTCCATTCAGACTTTCAATCTCTCACATCATTATTGAACATTAACTTTTAACAAAAGGACATTTGACCACTACAATTAAGTGAGTAAAATATTATAAAGATTAGAGAAAAACAAGAGGAAGACCGCCGCCTATTTGACAGAAAAAATAATAATAAACAGGAGCCGTGGGCAAGCACCTCTCTTTGGACCTCTTTCTTAACATCAACGTAGAATAAATTGTTTAAAATAGCTCTAATTAATCAACAAATTAATTTGGTACAGATATATGACAGATAGATAATGGGACATGTAGTTATATATATTTTATAGAGCAAAGCTACGGTGCTACGGCTTAATATTCGAGTTTTATAAATCCTGACAGTTGATCCGAACCGTTCATCTTGTTCTCCATATTAATATGTGTTTGGAGACCAAATTTTACCATTTTTTTAGATAGGTAGAAAATCACTTGATCTAAAAAAATTTGCACCATTTAGATATTTGATTTTCTACCTATCTAAAAAAATAGTAAAAATTTTTCAAAAAATGTAAAATTTGGTATCCAAATACATATTAATATGAAGAACAAGATTAGCAGTTCGAATCGACCGTTAAAATTTTTAAAACTCAAATATTAAGTCATAGCACTGTAGCCCTTTATACAACCCATAACACCGTAGCTTTACTCTATTTTATAATGAAATAGATATATATTATATATGATGCGTGTATATAAGCAAATCACAGTGAGCAACAGTTGTCCTAATTAGGCTGTTCACTCGCAACCTCCAATCTGCTCCAAAGATTCTTTTGTCTAGCATCTTGGCCCAGCCAATTTATGTTGACGTGGCAAAACGACACTTTTTACCTGGAACGCGTCTTCTATAATATACAAAGAACACCTTCTAGTCGTAAATAAATAAATATATATACACCTTCTGAAAAAAGGGGCCCATATACAAAGAACACCTTCTTGTCGTAAATAAGAATCCGCATCCTCTCAGGTATTGCATAATTATTGCAGAGGATCACTTACTTTACGGCTTGAGATTAAATCTTAACCGGTTTGGAATTCAGGTCACTGTAGAGAGCTGTATTTTTGGGTTTTAAGATTCGTGCCAAGTTAAAAAGTACGGTTCAGATCTAGTAATTGTAAAAGATTCCCTTATCAGGTATTGGAGAGGATGTGAATTCCTGAAAAAAGGGGGCCCATGGTTTCTTGTAATCTAACTCCGATCCGTTAGTACTGTTGGTCCCGTACGGAAATTGATGTCTGAAGTTAACCAAGGTATACACTCTACATTGAGAAAAGTAGGGAACGTAATCATCTCCCATTAAATCCAGCCCCACCACTCCGTGATTGCTCATTACAAAGCTGGAGATATCCAGTTAAAGCCCACAGGAGAGAATACTGATAACTCTTCAGTGGAAAATCCACGGGCCACGGCTGAAGAGTGAAGACAATTCCGGTTTCCCAAATCAAATCCCACTCAAAATTTTCCACGAGCAAATTTTGAATGAAGCCGGAACAGCAGCTCAAAGGTACACGCTTTAAACAACTAAACAGGTGGGTGGCTATAACCAAAGAGACCTTTGTGCTCCAGGCTCAAAGACGAATTTGCTAAAAAAGATTAGCTGCTCGCTTTACGAACCCAATCTACAATTCTACACTACCGACCAACTGAAAGTTGACACCTCAGAGATAAGATTTACTAACCGTGGGGGAGTGGTCGCCGACGTGGTGGAGCGGGCGATGGTGATCGATCTCATCTGATCCGCGCGAGTCCACGTGGCGGTGGTGAAGGTTGCCATCGTTTCCCCTGTGGGCCCCACCGCCTTGTCTGGGGTTACTCGTGAGTTCCTCTTCGTTTCCTAGACTAGCACGAGAAATCTCCTTCTTGTTTTGCTTTCTCATCTCGCGGATCTTGGTGAAATCCATGGAGTAGTCGGGCATCGGACCGTTTTTCGTGTCCCAATCTCCAAAAGTTGGCACGGACATCCAGTTTCCCTGTATCAGTTTCATAATTTAGGTCAGATAATGGACAATTAATTTTAGATCGAGAGAGCGAGATAGATTTGAGCGTACCTCTTTGCGATTCTCCATGGATTAGTTGCTTGAGAGAGATCAGGAAGTAGAAGGCTTGACTAATTGGTCTTTGAATTAAGTTTTTTTTTTTTTACAAAAAAATTCTCTTTGGTTGGCCGGAAAGGAAAGATAAGGGAGTGATGCGAGAGAGGAGTCTGGAGAGCTCCGTGTGGTGTTTGGGTCTTTATATCAGGTCATCAGGAGTATGTTTAATTATGGAGTAATTAATCATGATTGTTTTTCAGTTTGACTGTTGAAATTATTTAATGGCTCTCTTGCAAGAAAAAAAAAACTTTAATGTAGCAAACTAAAGTGGTTCGACAGGTGTACGGTTGTGATAAGGTGGGAAGCATTAGATACCAAGTTCGGGTCCGTCCGGATCGTATCCAGTAGTGTTAATTAACATGAACAAGGTTCACATTTGTACAAATAATAAGGATTGTAAAAACTAGGACCTTATTAGGATAAGCCGCCTGATACACCGAAACAGAAACCAATAGTCCTTCGGAGCACAACGCCGCGTGCAGATGGAACCTATAAAAGCAAGGCGCGTGCCTATTGGGGGGAATTGGCGACTGGGCCTCACCACGGTTTGAGTGCGGTCATGGTCCGTGTGTGCCAGCCCAGTACAGTGCAACTTTAGGCATGATTGCATGGAACCCGTGCACGGTTCTGTTTCCCGTAAATAAAATAAAAAATATTAGATATTTTTAGATATTTGATATTTTTTATAATTAAATTAGGAACAGCGGGTATGTTAGGGGGAATAATGGCGTGTCAGCGCCGATGTATGGTCGGCTGTTTCAATGTTGGATCTCGTGCGGTGTCTCTATCAATTTATCTGTGTAGTGAGTAATACGGATTCGGCAATACGGCAACGCCGTTATCTTTTACCTTGTAGTGTGCTACTAGTGTAATTGTATTTCAGCGACTCGTCGCATGTCTCATTCGTTATCGGACGAGTTGTATAGGTGGCAACTAGCCTAACTATGGTGGAATAAGTTAACTGGTGAACTTGGTGCCCTTGTGAAACCTGGCCGGGCAACGGCGGGCTCAGTCTCAAGTCTCAACTTTGAACCTGTCAAATATATTAGTGATATCACATTATTCCCAAATACTTTTTGACACGGTAAAAGCATGACCAAGTTTTGTGTGATTTTCATGTATGATCTAGTGTGATACTGTTATGTATTCAGTGTTGGTAGTGAGATTCTAAATAGCAATTATCGTGTTTATTATTTTTAAAGTTAAAAAAAATTATAATTAACTATTTAGAACTTTGATAAAAAAATTAAATAAATAATTGTGTTATAGTTTTTAAGATTTAAAAAAGTTATTGCGCAGTTGTAGCTACTTATTTAAAACTTTGATTGGTAGAATTTAACTTGTATACTATTGTAATTAAGTTTTCTTTTATAATTTCAATATGATGTATTAATTAGAACTATTAATTTCAAATTATCAAAAATTGGAAGAAATTTGAAGTCGTGAAATATATACCAAATCTAATATTTTTACAGACATTATGTGCATGTATATATAAAAAAATTATGATTGTAAATATAATATTGGATTTCAGATAATATTTTGGAAAAAAAAAATTATTGTCAAGTAATTACTGCTTAATTATTACATTATAAATAGAGATATAGATATAATCACCAACATCACCATGCCTATAAAATGTATTATTTTATTAGAACCAGTCTATGATATAGTGAGAAAGGTAATGATGAGGTTGCATGTTTGAAATTTGAATGAAAAAATTCTTTGATATTGAATTATTAGGCATGATTTGATGGCCGCTCTTTTATCTCAACAAAACTAAGCTATTATACTCCGCACCTAATGACTTGCTGTACTTTTATTGAACCATCTAACGCGATTCTTAATCATCGCTTAAAAGTAATAGTCTGCAAAAGATGGGACCCCGGTCCATGATTGGTTCAAATTATCAAATGGAACGAACAGAAGCAATATTCTGAAGAAAAAGTATACATAGCAAATGATTGGTTCAAATTACTAAGGCGAACAGTAAAATATTAATTGTAGTACTTTTAGTTTTAATTATGAATGAATGTGACACGAAATCATATCAAACCAGATTAATTAGTGAACCGTCCATACTAACTCTTGAACAGAGATTCTCTCTTGACCCAATAATTCAATCCGCCAGGTAAGCAATTAGAAAATAATAAATAGAACCCAAGAACTGTTTGTGTCTTATTACAGGTTAAGAACGGTAGTTGTCACAGTTTGAGTTCGAATTAGACAACAAGTTGGTACCACTTGTATATATAATTTGTTAGCTTGGTGTTTTATTTTTGTTATTAGAGGGCTCCGGTAGCATTTTTGAGATGTTATTTTTCAAAATTAAATATGTGTCTTTTTTTTTTTTCTTGTTGAAAGCCCGTAGACAATTGCATTGGTCCGATGATTTACAAAGTAACTATTACATATGATTCTTTTGTTTAAATTGAAAAGCATTAAAACCTATACATTAAGCTACTTGTACAATTATCTAATTTGTTATATCTAGAAATAAAAGATACGTGAAATCAGAGAATGCGAATTGGTATATTCGCGCCCGAATAACAAGTAGGTGGGCCTTCCGATTTTCTTCTCTGATAATGTAGACACAGCAGTAATTTCTTCGAGTTGCATAATCGAATCCTTCCATGAGGCCGAAACGTCTTCTTCTTTCCGAATGCGACACTGTCTAGAGAATTCACAGCCGAGAGGTACTGAATCAAACCAGAACGGGACAATCACCACTCAAAGAGGAGAAAGAAAAGGGCACTGAATCAAACCGGAACCAGGAAGTAAATCAACCGGACCAAGACAGTCACCACTCAGAGAGGAGGAAAAAGAAGGAGAGAAGAAAAGAGACAACTCATCATCAGCAACAACCAAAAAGCACATACCTTATTCACATATAGATATAGTAGTAACTACGGGATGGAATGAATTCACAAATCCTTAGTCGAACCCGGAGAGTTGAGATGAACAAAAAGACAACAAGTGGCGAAACTCTTAATGGAGCCATCCGCTCAATTGAGACGAGGCAAAACGAACCGGGCAGACAAGGGGGGGTGGATGGAGAAGCGGGGTGAAGCAACCGGTTACAAATCGACTCTCAAAACTGTCTTCTTCGTTTTCACCTTCAAATCACCTTTTTTTCTCGTGTGCGGAGTTTACTATGAGAAGCGGAGTTTACTAGAGTATTACGCGGAAGCTCGTTTCATTCACTAATATGTGTCTCTTTATACTTTTATAGAGAGATGATGGTTTATACTATTGTACTAAGTTTCGCTTTCGCGGTTATTAGCTCGTTGTTTTATGTACACAAAAAATAATAATAATAAACAAAGAATAGAAGCATAACAACAAGCGATTGCTATTCTAATTAAAACCCCCTTCCTCATTTAAAAAAAGGAATTAAATCAATATTAGTTGCTAGGTTGTGGTTACACAACACATGATAATTACTTTATGTGATGTTTGATTGTGAACTAGAGAATAAAATAAGAGTTTTAGATCTCAGTTATTATGTTAAATGTAATTTAATTAAGTCAAACTAAGATAGAATAAGTTGACATTAAGATTGGTCTAAATTAACTTACACTAACCCACATTTCCATATGGTTAATTTAGTTGGATGTGAAGTTTAAGCTTTCATTATTTTTATTATTTTCAATCACTTTATGAGAAATATAAAATAAATAATTAATTTTGTTTTCATTTCAACATATGCTTAAATGAAACTTTATCAATCTTATAATAATAATTTTTTAAAAAGACATAACTTTCTAAATTAACAAAATATGCAATCTAGAAAATAATTAAATAAATATTTTATAGAAATATACTAGAAATGAATATTTTTTTTCAGCAATTAAACATATTTTTGACAAAATAAATTGGTATACATATAAATTGTAACAAATAAAGTCATGTCTTAAGCCACCAAATTCCTACCAAACAAGAAATAAGTTAAGTCGAGGTATAACTTTAGTCATCAACTAAATATGAATAATTTGAAGGATTTCATGATGCGGCAAGGCAATAAATTCAAAAATTTTGACCTTCTTACAAGCATCTACGGATCTACTTTATTATTCTATTAAAGCAATTCAAATGTATGCAAATGGATATTTACTTATTCGTTCATCACAAATATATTTATTAAAGATGATTTGGATATACCTCTACCAAATGTCAATTTGGTAAATAGAGAGAGGTCGAATTCTCTTCTAGATCTCTTGGATACCTTCATTTGTCGAAACGGCCTCCTAGTGTTCATCTTGAACTAAACAAGGATTAGAAAGACCTTGCTAGAGATCTTAATCTAATCTAAGCTTAGAACCTAGTTAATAACCCTTCTTATTCTTCTAATAATTTCTCACTAAAGAAACCAATAATATGAGAGGAAGAGGGATGGCGGCTAGGAGGGAGAGGAAGAGAAGGAAATAAATTTTCAGAAAATTTCTTTCTTCCCACATATTGAATACCTTCTCCACCTCTTCTTATATACAAATATACTAGGGTTTCCATTGTGTAACATTCCTAGTATAATTCTCTTTATTAAAAGAGACAACCCTAGTTGTTGCTACAGTGCGCTACAGTAACTGCCTCAACTCATATTCATTTTGGATTTTAATAAACTTAGGTTATAACAATGTTTTGCACATTATTAATTATGTGTCATGTATATTATACTATATAATATGCACCATATTATACCAAATAATATACATGCACACTTCTCATAAATTTATCTTCGTTCTAAGCAGTCATGATATTTATTTATCACATATATATTATTTCATGTCATATGAAACAATATACATCATATAAATAAAATATTCTTTTTGTTTCTTGTTCAGTTGGTGTGACCTATATGGAGGATCTGTGTTATGTTGGCAATGGCATAAAATATTTTATTACCATAAACTATAAGCGGTATTCTAGCTATACATTATAGTTACCAAAATAACATAGATGTAAAGTATCTTTTTTACAATACATGATCCTTTAAAGTAACGTTACAAATAACATTACTTGTGTCTATTCCTTGCTACATGATATTATGAATGATATACAAAGTCGGACTGTGTCATCTTTGTATTATATTCATTTCTTGGTATCTTAAGTAAATTATAAATATATAACTGCACTTCAGTTATATTGCATGCATTATAATTCTACTTTACCAAGGAGCCTACAAAATATCATCACTCATTATAAATGAGGGGCAATGATACCATTGACATATAACTTTCTCCCGCACAAGTTATATACAAGGAACTAATATTTTTATCACCACTTATGATAAGCAGCTTTTAATACTAATTACATTATATACTTCTCATGTGAAAAAAAAATACATCTCATATCTTAGAATTCTGAGACACAATGAAAATATTAATGACACTAACATAACCCATATAATATTTTCATTCATTAGGTGTGTTCAATATATGAAACCTTTCATATACTCATGTTGTTAAATGATAAGTCTTTATCAACATTTATAGAACTACAATGTACTTTAATTAACATGACAAACTTGTCATTGTATATTAGTGTTCCATGCTAATAACCAAGTTTGTGAACATTTTAGATATTTATGTTTGTCATCATATAGAGTTCTATGGTTCAAGACCAAGAGCATCTTCTTGAACGCTTTTATAGATAAACATAAATTTCATGGAACAAAATGCATGTAGCATCCAATTCATAAATATAACATGTAAAAGTGATCAATATAAGATAACTTTTAGAACACATATCTAACATAATTTAGGCCGGCCTAAGCCGAAATAACCAAATTAGGTCACATTAATCTTAGCAAGGGCGAATCTAGGATTTTTGTTTAGGATGGGGGGGATATCGAATCAGATTTAAACCCATTAACTAATTGAGTACTCGATAAAAAAAATAATACTTTGGCATATATTTTCCAATACTTTGACTTATAATTTTTTATGCTCTAACTTATAATTCTAATTACCAATAAAAAGTCAAAAAAAATATTTTGATTTTAACACTAAATTAACCTGAATTACAAATCAAACATCCAGAGGGGGGACAAAAAAATTTCCAGGGGGGCAAAGTCTGTCGGTACATATAGATCACTAGTAAAACTCAAAATCTAGGGGGAGACAGTTGACCCCCCTGATTATATGTGGGTCCGCCCTTGCGTCTTAGTCTACAACCAAACACCACTTTAGATAGGGACATATCTAAAATTTTTGTCACTAGAGGGAGGTAAAAAAAATAGCAAATTGAGTTTAAATAGTTAATAAGATTCAAATCCATCAACTAATCGGCTACCAGATAAAAAAAATAATGATTTAACTTATAATTTTCAATGCTTTGACTCATAATTTATGATGATCTAACTTATAATTTTAATTACCAATTATAATTCAGACATTTGATTTAATTTTAACCCTAAATTTATTCCAAATTACAAATCAAAATTTCGAGAGTGGGAAAAAAGTTTCTAGGGAGAGCAAAGTCGGTCAGGTTGATAAATTTTCATAAAAATTCAAAATTTAGAGGAGCTCAACCTCCTCAGTCCTATGTAGATCCGCCCCTAATAGTGTTTGGTAAAAACCCGTGGGGTCTCAACCCGGATCGGACCGTGTCCGTGCCACGGGTATGCATGGGTATTAAACGGGCCAGACCTGGTTTTTCAAAAAAAACTCGTGCATACCCGGACCCCCGTACCCGTTAACCTGTACCCGTGATGCCCATGCCCGTGACCGTGTACCCATACCCGTTTTTTTCAAATTTCAATTTTTTTGAAAATTCCCTCCAAACCAATTCATTTTCACATAAAAAATAATATTTTAAACTAATTATATTAGACATGCATAAATTTATTTTATATAAAGTGACTAAAATATATAATTTAAATGACAATTTCATTTGCAATTTAATAGATATATGATAATTTCATATATTTTAATGAAATTACTTTCAAAATGTCATATTGACAAGAATATTAATTTTTATTTGATCCATCTCATAAATTAATTTGATATATATATTTTTTTATTTTTAAACACTAAAAGTAATAAAATAATTAATTGCATCAGTACATTGCTTTGTTTTTTATTTATTTATAATTTACATATGTTTCAATAATATTGAATTTATAATTTATTTATATTTCAATAAAAAAAGATTTTTTTTATTTATATTTGATTATAACAAAAATTATTGAGTTCAAATATACAACCATATCAAATAAATTTTAATTGGTATAAATTTGGATTTACAATTTATTGGTTTCCAAAGAAAAAAGAAAAGAAAAAAAAACAGAAAGAAAAACAGAAAAAATAGGAAAAAAAAAGAGAAAAAAATAGGAGAAAAAAAAACCAGACCGGACCGTACCGCTCGGCCCCCCTACCTGGACCGTCTTGCCCCCGAACCCGTGGCGGACACGGGTATTAAACGGGCAGGGCAGGATTTTTGAAAAAAAAAACCATGATGCCCGTTCCATTGTACCTGTGCGCCCATGATGCTCGTGACCGTGTCTATCCATACCCATGCCCGGGTTTTGCCTGGATCGCCCGGCCCGGACCGTTTACCAAACACTAGCCCCTAATATTAGAAACTTAACTTTACTAGAAGCCCATTCTATATGCAAGGCGAAATCGAAAAGTGTGATATATAGAACAAAATATTTTGGACTAAAATGTAATTTTATAATGAAACAATAATTGTATTTGGACAACGTGTTTTATAAAAAATTATAATAAGAGTAGGGTTGAAATGCTTTATTAGTTTTGTGCCCTATTATGCCCTAATATTATTATCTCTATTTTCAAAGTCTAAATCAGTGTTTTAAATAGCGCGCTATAGCGTTTTTGGACCCAAAACGCTAAGCTATACAATTAAACACACTATTTGAGCTACATATGCTATAGTGGTAATAGCGGTCCGCTATAGCGCATAGCGTGTAGCGCAAATAGCGCCCGCTATGCAACATGCTGCTTTTTTTTTCCTTTTCAATTTATATGGGCTTTAAATAAAGGCTCATATTGGATTTTAACCGTGATTTTTTTTATAATTGACATACTAAGCTTTATATTAAATTATTAATTATTATTTTGATAAAAAAATTATTAATTATTAAATAAGATCAAATAAGGAAGCTACAGCGCGCTATGCAATATGAGATGTTTTTTTTTTTTAATTTATATGGGCTTTAAATAAAGGCTCAAATAAAATATATTAAGATATTTCTTGAAGTAACAAAATGATACTTACTATATGGTAGTTTGAATATTTTGAATAGATTAAGATAATTATGCCATGATGTCTAGGTTATTTTGAAATTTAAATAGAAAAAAGATAGATTATGTCATGATGCTGAATATATTTTGAATAGAAAAAGATCGATAGTTTATGATATTAGTAATACTATGGATATTTTGAGTCGCAATTTGGACTTTGTATTGGTTCAATATGAATACTATAATTTTTTAATCAATTTGATTTATTTATTATTCTATAAGACTTAGATAATGTTGATATTTAGTACAAATATATGATATAATTTTTATAAAAATAAAAAACGCTATGTGGCATAGCTTTCGCTATAGCGACGCTATTCGCTATAGCTTTTTTTTTCGGCTTCCCGCTATGACGCGATAAACGCTATTTAGAACCTTGGTCTAAATAATTGATCTGAGGCGTTCAACATGATTTTCATACTAAGATGTGCTTGGATTACAAATTTTATAACCTTTATAATTTTTTTCTAGTAATTGTTTAGAGAGGTACAAAATCACTATTTTTGAATGGTCCAAAATCTTTTAAAAACAATGATTTGTATCTATCTTAAAAAGTAGGATTGTTTTTATTTATAAAAAATCTAAAATTTTGCATTGAAGTGCATTTTAATATGAAGATTATATTAAGCAGTTCGGATTGACTATTTAATATTTAAAAATATAAATAATGATATTGGATTATGGTATGTACAAAACCAATTAGACATTTTAACCGTACTTTTATAAGAATATATATATTTTTAAAATCTTCTGGACCAGAGATGACAAGTGTTACCGACCAATGTGGAAGAGTATCATCTCTAATATGTGTAAAAGATTTCCTTATTCTCTGTACGATTTGAGATTTACTCACAGCCGCTTTGAGATTCGGGTTAGTACATGGGGCAGTATTATTTAGGCTTTGAGATTCGTGCAAAGTTAAAAAACCGGAGAGGAGGTGAATTCGGCCAATATTGCTCCGCCCTGCCGATACAGTAACAGCTAAAATGTTATGGCAGAATAATGAGTTATCGACAAAGGACTAATGAACAGTATTTATGTACTAAACTCCGCTTTGCTATTATTGGGCCTACAAAATGGGTTGTATATGGCCCAAATAACTTTGATTCAAATTGAATCGTTTATCCGGAATTAAAATTTTCTTCCGAGGTGCCTGTTCGGAATATATAATAGTTAATGAGTAAGTCCCGAATTTTTTATTAATATCCAAATTTAATATTAAATTTCAAAAAATAACCGGATCAGTAACGTTTTTCGAAATCTACCCTTTCTGAAATTTTTTTTTCCGGAAACGGTAGCTACTTCCGGAAATTTTTTTTTCAGAAATAGCCTATTTCCGGAATAAATTTTTCCGGAAATAGGATTTTTTTTTTTTTAAGAAAATTTTTTTTCCGAAAAGTTTTTTTATAGGAATTTTTTTTTTCATTTTTCATTTTTTATTTATAATTTATTTATTTTTTGTATTTAAGTATTACAAATATTTAATATAGTTTTTTAAAAAATAGATAGAATACTATATAATTTGATTTATTCGAAAGACTGCTACAAATAATCCGGATCAACATTTTTCATGCCGGATTTTTTATGGCCGTAAAAAAAAATAATATAATATAATATATGCATATGTATATATAATATAATATATGTATATGTATATATAATATAATATGAGGAGGGATCAAATGACACCATTTTTTGGTGACATGGAATGACACCGTCCATTTTCAAAGTCCAAACAGTCGATCCAAACCGTTCAACTTGATGGATATGTTAAAATGTGTGTACAGATCAAATTTTACATTTTTCTGAATTATTTTTTGGTTTATTTAGAGGGGTTCAAAAATTCAACGGTCTGAATATAGCGATTTTGTTAAATACTTAATAAATAGTAAAAAAATTCAGAAAAATGTAAAATTTGATTTCCAAGTTACTCTTAATATATTCATCATATTGAACGGTTTGGATTGACTATTTGAATTTTGAAATTTCAAAAATGGACATTGTCACACCATGTCACCAAAATAGTGGTGTAATTCGATCCCTCCTCATATAATATATGTATATATATGTATATATAATATAATATATATGAAAATGAAGATATAAAATATGAGGTATGATGAGGTATAAAAAATATAAGGTATTGGAACCCTTGTTTAGTGCCTCAAAAATTCAGTTGAAGTTTTCGTTCAACAGTAGGCATTCAACGATCGGTATTTTCAAAGTTTTCAAAGTCCAAACAGTCGATCCAAACTGTTCAACATGATGGATATTTTAAAATGTGCTTGCAGATCAAATTTTACAGTTTTCTAATTTTTTTTTACTATTTATTAAGATGGGTACAAAAATTCAATGGTCTGAATATAGATAGCGATTTTGTTAAATACTTAATAAATAGTAAAAAAATTCAAAAAAATATAAAATTTGATATGCAAGCACATTTTAACATATATATTATATTATATATACATATACATATATTATATTATATATACCTATACATATACATATACATATACATATATTATATTATATTAATTTTTCTTACGGTTATAAAAAATCCGGCATGAAAAATGTTGATCCGGATTATTTATAGCAGTCTTTTGAATAAATCAAATTATATAGTATTCTATCTATTTTTTAAAAAACTATATTAAATATTTGTAATACTTAAATACAAAAAATAAATAAATTATAAATAAAAACTGAAAAATGAAAAAAAAAATTCCTATAAAAAAAAAATTTCGGAAAAAAAATTTCCTAAAAAAAAAAATTTCTATTTCCGGAAAAATTTATTCCGGAAATAGGCTATTTTCGGAAAAAAAATTTCCGGAAGTAGCTACCGTTTCCGGAAAATTTTTTTCCGGAAACAGAGGCTATTTCCGGAAAAAAAATTTCCGGAAAGGGTAGATTTCGAAAAACGTTACTGATCCGGTTATTTTTTGAAATTTAATATTAAATTTAGATATTAATAAAAAATTCGGGAGTGAGTCTACGGTACTATGCATATTACGATTTGGCACCGTGTTACGGCTTTATATTTGAGTTTTCAAATTCTAACAGTCAATTCGAACCGTTCATCTTGTTCTCCATATTAATGTGTTTGGAGACCAAATTTTACATTTTTTGAAATTTATTTACTATTTTTTTAGATTTACTGAAAATCACTGTTTTTGGATGGTCCAGAATTTTCAGATCAAGTGATTTTCTAAATATCTAAAAAAATAGTAAAAAAATTTCAAAAAATGTAAAATTTGGTCTCCAAACACATATTAATATGGAGAACAAGATGAACGGTTCAAATTGACTGTTAGAATTTGAAAACTCAAATATAAAGCCGTAACACAGTGCCAAATCGTAATATGCATAGTACCGTAGACTCACTCATAGTTACTTAAATAAACGTCAATTAACCAAAAACCAAGGCACAAAGGTAGTTTTCGTTTCCAAATCCGAAGGCCCGTTCAATTTAGAAAAATAAGATCTCAATTTTTTTTCAGTTGTATATCATTACTGGAAAGGATAATATTTCTTCATTCAAAATCAAAGCGTAAGAAATTACTTGGTCAAACTCAGATAAGGCTTCAGTGTTGGTAGGTTGAGATTTCAAATCTTATTAATATAAGATAACTTCAAGATAATTTTTTATCTATTGTTTTTCCGGTCCAGTCAAAAAGTTTGAGTTATAAAATTTTTTTTTGGAAATCCCAAAAACCTGTAAATTAGAAAGTAACCATCCTAATTAATATCTTTTAAAAAAAATCAGGAGATCCAGTTGCAAAACCATCGTTTGTATGGAATAGCTAATCAATAGGAATCCGCATGCTCTGCATTAACGTAATTTGAGTTAATTTTTGAACCGTGCGATCAAAATTCAGACTGATTTAGCTCACGCCTATAACGCACAGATTCCTTTAATATTTGTGGGGATTCAAATCGGACGGTCCATATCTTAACTTCAAATTTGAGTTAATGCAGAGGATACCAATTCAATCAATAGGCAGATCCAATTAGTTCTATTAAGCAATGTGGAATGTTATACCCACCAAATTTTTACCAACATTTTAGAAAAAGCTGAATAAGTATGTGTATGTTTGTGTGTATATTGACGCAATACTCAAATGTGTGTTGGCTCAATGCAAATATGTGTTTTCTCTCAATATTCAAGTATACATTTCGTAATAGTTAAATACTTAATTTTTTTCTTTTTTTAAGTTTGAAAATATGAGTTTGAAAGATTAAAACAGTTAAATTTTTTTTTGACTTGGATAAAAATAAATTAGAGTGTACTAAGGTCTTAATAGTTGTGCAATAAATAAATTTGCATTGGTACAATAACCAAGTACGTATTCTAAATTTTGAAAGAAAAAAAAAAATCATATGAAGTGTTTAAAGAATAAGTTCACAGGAAATCATTAGCAGGCATCAATAAAACAATTTTCGCAAGTCCAAATTTAGCTGAACAAACATATGATGGGATTTTAGTTTAACTTGCTAGTCTTGTGGTAGATTTGTTCCCTTATGTTCCCATGTGATGGGATTCAAATTTGTCTAAACCGGTTCTATGAAATCCAGCCTCTATGTTAGATTTAGTCATTTTCTTACCTTTTTCTTTTAAGTTCATCTTTTTACTTTAAGCTAAAAGGAGCTAATTGTTTGGTTTTCCTTTCCTGAGTTTACTTTAATCAAATGCATGGTTCAGCTCAGTATTTTGGCTTCGTCCAGTTTCCATAATTAAGATCAATAAAGGCTCAGAAGTCAGAAGAACATTAAACTTTTTTTGACTTGTTAATTACAATTAGCATTTCTATTGACTATTGTTGGTGCTTTTTGGCATCTCTACTTCTAGAATTTTGTCCCACAAATGAATTAACTTAACTTCTGAAGCTATGCTACAACTATGATTAATAAGAAGAAAGTACCTTTCTAATGATATGATTTGCATGAATGCAATTATAATGAAATTTTAATATTTTCAAAATTATTGCAATAGTCAACAAAAAAAGTAATATTATGATGAGATATTCAAATTTTGACTATGAATATTATATGAACAAGTCCTTTCTTTTTAGAGCTTACCGAACATTTATAAAGTGATTTAAAAGCGTATCAGTACACAGCTAAGGTATCTACAGAAGAAATATTGTTTAGTTGACAGACTGGCTTAGTGAACTGCACATTACCAACTATATTAATAAAATAATAATTAGTGGAGAAAAATTTAGCAAATAATCAAATTTGAATTTAAAAAAAAAAAACAGAAAAAGAATCATGCAAGAATGTACATTTCCTGCCGCCTTAGCAATTGGTTTTTGTGCTGGCCATGATATGAGTTGTGGATGCCAAACGATTTTGCAAAAAAATTATCTCAGTTTTATAATTTGGTAAGGTAAATAATTTAGGAGCGAGTCCATCAGAAAATTGAGACTGAGAAAGCTCAATGAAATGTATTATGTAATTTTATTTTATAAGGACTATCAGTAATATTTTTTTGTAAAAATTAAAAAATTAAGCAATAAAAATGCAAAATTTCAATTTATAGAAGATGCTTAGCATCCTTTTATCTCTATGTACACTTTGCTCTGTCACGAACTCATGATCTCTAATTATCTTAAAGGTCTTAAGACAGGAGGAGAGCGACGCATATTTTTTAGGATAGTGTAAAATTTTAATTTGAGACATAAATTTATAATTATTTTAGATTTCAGATATATAATATAGATTTCTTTTGAAAAAACATACAAATAAAAGTATATTTTTGAAAAATATAAAGTTCTACATGTGGTTCGCTTCTGACTCGATGTTATGTAAGAGAAAATAGTAATAATAAAATAGGCAGAAGAACATTTTTGCCCAAATTGGGAATCACACAATTGGAATGCTCCGTAAAATACAAATTATTTTTTAAATGGAAGGTACTGAAGAAATGCAAAACACAAAAAAGAAGCACAATAAATTTTCAAATTAATTACTGCAATTATAATGCCTATTCCGATAATTAAATTTGGCCAAATTGCTCCTTATATTTTCCCAAATAGTATATCATTCGCTTTACAAATATTATAATAATCCTAATTACAGACCCCTACAATTCAATCTGGTTTTCAGCAAAAAAAAAAAAAAAAATAGAGAAGAAGGATATTTATCAACCCACAAGAAACTAAACCAGAAACTTAAATTTTGATATACACTAATTCCGGATCCATATTTGAGTCATTACAAAAGAAATTCCTATGGAAAAGAAAAAGAACTAAGTGATCTTTTGCAGCCGTTTGTAGCTCAAATATCACTAGAATAAAACTCGATTATATCCCTCAAATTAAGCTGAATCATCGAAAAAGCCGATTTAGATCGATCATTACAAACCAACCAAAGCATGTGTTCAAACAAAATCGAATCAACGTCTACAAAAATCACATCGTTTTTCCTGAACTCCCACCCTTTCGTCTCTGTCCTCACCATCTCCATCAAAACTCGAAATGGGTATTTGTCAAGCACAAACGGGTCGACCATGAATTCCCTTCTCTCTTTACCAACTATAACCTTCACCGATGGCTCGTCGGATGATTCTTCATTGACAAGCTGCTTGTAGCAGAGGCGCGGTGCTGTGGGCCACTTCAGAAAAACACAACAGCCCATCTGAGCTGTTGCTTCCAAGGAATTGAGGTGAGAAAGGTTAATTGGTTCTTTATCTCTTTGTTGGCTTCTGATTGTGAAGATAAGAGAGAAATCTGTTTTTCTTTCAAGTATGGTTTTTAGAGGTATGGAGGTGTAACGGTCATGTAATAAAAGGAGAGGCGATTAGAAAAGGAAGAGTGCGCGTTCTGGTAATAGTTTATCTTTTTTTCTTTCTTCTGAATAATTAGTTGCCAGCGGAGAGAGAGAGAGCCGTTAGACCTGGTCCACAGCCGTTTGACAGTGGACCTTTGGCTGGGCAAATATATTGACAGAGTGTATTTAACTTTATGTAGCACGTCAATCATATACATTTTCATCTCGAATATATTAATATTGCGCTGCATGAAAACAAACTAGCTCTATAAATCTTTATACCCACAACCTCCGTGATGTATTTTGCTTGGCGCAGTGCAGTTTTGACTAGTTCGATAAATAATGTCTGGATTGCAATAATGCCGATGGGGACATGAACTTATATCGCGTGATTGATGATGAGGAAGGTGATTTCCATGCATTGGCTGTCGCTTCCTTGTGGTTTAATTAGTCAAACAAATAGCTAATCAAGTGTAAGAAATTCAATTAAGAATTTAAGATCGTTGCTGATAAAAAATATATATTTTTTTAATGGAACTTTTCAAAGTGAGAGATGAACGGGAGAATCTCAAGTCTTTCTGAACACCTATTAATCAAAACGAGAATTTGTTGTATGAAATCATTTTGTAAGTTAGTACTGACATATGATAAAGTAGAAAAACATTCTAATAAATAGCTAAAATTTGACAGTTGCGTAGTTCAAAACTTGATTATACAGTCCATTTATATAGAATAATTGTATCGTACATCCAATAGATATGTGTATTTAATATTCTGAAAAATGTATTCAAATTTTATTAAAATAAAATTATTAATGTATACTCAGTCGTTAGATCTTGTTCTAATGGTTCTCATTCTTCGAGAATTTATGGAATTTTCGGACAGGTCAAAATTTGATCATAGCACGCTTGGCCATATTTTTGTTCATAAGATAGAGATGGCTTTAATTCTCATCCAATTTTAATTATAGTTGTACTTCGGACATTGTCTAGAAAACATATCTATTAAAAACATTAATTTATAATAAAATATTAAGCACTAATTAATATTTTTTTTAACCTTGAAAATATCAATTACTCATAAACAACACAATTAACCACTTAATAATTCAACAATAAAATACGAAAAATTATATTATTTTAAAAGATGTATTATATCTTACACACATCAAAGATCAAACACATATTTTTTTAACGAAAAGAGATAACTAGGATACATGATCCATTTGATTTAAAAATAAGTAAAAGAGAAACTAAATTAAACGGATAAAAATAACAACAGTATACTATAACTAAAATACTATCCTATCTAAAAAAGTTAGAAATTTAAATACTCCTTATATTAATTTGTGGTAAAATAATCCACTAATAAAATAAAATACGAACATTCAAAAATACTCCTTGTATTAATTAGCGTTGATTCTGCTGAGTTTTCTAACAAAAATCACCCAACCATATAAATCAGGTATAGAAATTAGATCGCCTCTCTTAAGTTGGGATATATTGTATAAGCCAAATTCTTATTTCTCGTCATAGGCTCATTGAGGGTGTTCGGCAACAAAAGTAAGATTAAATTTTAAGCTTTGTTAAAAAAGAGGTGTTTAGCAACAAAAAGTTAAGAAAGTGAAAGCTTAGCTTTCTTAAGGAGCTTCAAGTGCTTAAGTCATATAGAATGGCTCCTTAAAAACTTGGACAAAATGAGGCTTAAGAAAATAACTTTAAGCCTTACAAAAGAATAAGTGTTTGACAAGCTTAAAATTTCTTAGAGTATTAAGGAACTCTAAGGAAGCCTAAGCCACCCTTGCCGAATACCACCATTAGGAAGGAAATCATCTAGCATAAATTATATAGCCATTAAGATACACTTAGTACATAGAACCATCTCTGTAATTAGACAAGAAATCGAGCAACATATATATTAGGAATATAACCAAAGACTAAAATAGAATTGGGTTATAAATACCCGTGAGCTTATAATGGTCAGAACAAATTCTATAAATATTTATTTTTCATTTGTAAATTCAAAATGGTATCAGAACATAAAGTTCAAATAATTTCTCAGTTATACTGTTTTTTTTTTTTAGGGAAAAGCCCGTAGGCACTCGATTATACTGTTGGATGGTGGAAAAGGTAGCCTAGTTTTTTTTTTTTTTTTTTTCTGAAATAGCAATAAATATTACAATGATTTGAATCTAAATTTGATAAAGAAATAAGGATTCTGATAACAATTTCCGCAAAAAAATCCGCACAAACTGCTAAAAAAAATAATGGTAGGACCACTCAGTCATTAATAAGCATTTTGTAAACTGTCAGTATTTAACTTGAATCATCAAAATATTTATCTTGAATTTGCAAAGTATTAATCCCTATGCAATGATTGCTATTTATGAAAGAATAAATTAATTCATCAATTGTCTCCGCATAATTTTTTTTTTTTTGAATAGTCTCCGCACAATTGGGGACCATTAAATGCACAACCCCCTTATAAATACTCGTTAGTTATCCCCGCACCAAATTTTCTCTCTTTTTTTTTAGATTGTCCCCGCACAACTGAAAACCATTAAATAAACAATCCCCTCACCTAATGATAAATACTTCTGAGACATAATGATAAATACTTTATACTGCATGGATAAGTACTTCTCAAGTATAATTGCAACTTTCAGTAAAACATCAATAATAAATACTTCTCAGATATAATGATAAATATTTTATATTACATGGATAAATACTTTATGTTACATGGATAAATATTTCTCAGACATAACTGCAACTTTTAGTAAAACATTAATGATAAATACTTCTCAAGCATAATGATAAATACTTTATGTTACATGGATAAATACTTCTTAAACATAATTGTAATTTTCTTATGTATAAATACTTTCTTATAATTTTGGACGAAAATTTTAACTGAAAAATTTTATTCTCTATTATGTATGTATGCAAGCACATTATAATTTTCTTATGTATGTATGCAAGTACATTATAATTTTCTTATGTATGTATGCACATATATGTTGATTCTTGTATTTTTTTTATTGGAGATGCAATTTTGTTGGAGACCTTTAGCCAAGTGGTAAGGACGTAACTTCTATACAAACGTAGTATTGGATCTTGAGAAGTATATGTTATGTGGATCATATGGGATCGCATATATACAAAAAACAATATGTATATATGTTGCATGAATTGAAATTTGTTATGGTTTTATATGAATTCATATATAATAATCGGCCCAACAGAAGTTTAATGTAAATTTTTCATATATATAATTTAAACCATATAACGTTATTTTTTTTTTAATAATTGGTTGTTATCAATTTTTAGCAACTTTTAATTGCAATTTTTAGTAAAATATATGTATGTCAAAGACAACGATAAATACTTCTCAGAAACAACGAAAAATACTATTTATTACATGGATAAATACTTCTCAGACCTAATTGTAATTTTCAGTAAAACATATGTACGTCAAAGACAATGATAAATACTTCTCAAATATAATGATAAATACTTTCTTGAACTTGTCAATAAGTAATGTTTAATCAAATCAAAGTATTATTATGTCAAGAACAATGATAAATACTTCTGAGACGTAATGATAATGGGGAGTGCTATACTAAGAGTAACTATTCAGATTTTGAGAGCTGAGACTTTCAAATACCCAGTTTACCCTTCCTCTTCAAACAAAGCGCTTGATTAACAGATCGCCTGTACCAAAAACAAATTAAACCTGCTTCATTATTTCTCGTCTCTCTGTCTTCCTCAATTTTTCTCTCCAACTCCACCAAGGTAGCAAGGACAATGGATGCTGTAGAATCAACGGTGGATCCGTTGAGAGAGTTCGCCAAGGAGATCATACATCCCATGAAGCACTGTCACAAGCCTGATCGCAAAGGTTCCTTCCGTCTCATTTTTCGTTTCTCTTTCTAATTTTCATCTCAATTACTTGAATCTCTGTTATATGAGATCAATTCTTGCTCTGGATTGTTTGATATTCGCTTTAACTGTAGAAGATCCGATCTTACCCAATAATAACATCAGAATTATATTCAATTTATACAATTCACGTAATTTTATTCTACTTATGTACATGAAGTTTTTAGATCTAATCTGATTGGAAGTTCTGATACATTTGCGAATTAAAGTTCATTTTTTTTGTTGCAAATAAGGTCATAAAGGTCACTTTATCCCTTAAAATTTCTTGGTTTCATCTGAGAGCATTTTCAAAGGTTTAAATCACCCCCCTTCCTCCAGTTTATCTCAAATTCATGTCATATCAATCATACATATGCCTTATGACATATTTGCTGACAATTAGTTTATTTTACAACTAAGGCACCTGTTTGCAATTAAAATGGATTGGCCCCCCACCTGGTAATTTGAAATTCTGATAGGTGAATTTAGTTTTAGCAGTTTTTGTTCTCTTTGTGCTTTCCCTCTTTGATCCCTACTTCTCTAATCGCAGTCACAACCGCAACAGCATCCATATTGCCGCCTTTATGCCCGTACTGTACTAGAATTATACTACCAGAACTAGGATGTCCCAAGTTAATCAAATATTACTTTGTAATAATGTGTTAATTCATTTTTGTAAGGCAAAACAAGAAATGAAGTGTATTCAGGATAAGGAGATTGCCAATTTGGAGCTTCTTCGTGACATTTATGAAAAAGACTGTGCAACCGGGATGAGCTAGACCAACTTGGATGACCTTTTTTTTGACCTAAACCGCTAAAGAGAGACTATGTCAGTGGGAAGAGATCAATATAATTGATGAGCTAGACCAACTTCAAGCTGAATGTGGTCATTCTAGACAATTTGGATGACCCTCGTACTTCTCGTAAACTAGGAATTCAAATTGGATGACCTTTTTTTTTTGATGAAAGCCGTAGGCTCAAATTGGATGAACTAATACCCTCATACAGGTATTAGGTCTTGCTGATTTCAGCATTTACATTGCCATAGTAAGGAAAAGTTAGAATAAATCATGAATGACAGTCATCATGTACAGTTGTTATTTGTTTCATTTGGTACTGGTTATTATTTTATATTTGTCCACTAATTGTGTTATCTGACAGGTTGGTGTAGATCAATTGAAGAGGCAAGGGCATTGTCATCATTTCTGAATCTGGTCACATTGATATATTAGTTCTTGAGGTGTTTTTATAACTGATAAATTGCAATTGTAATGATTTTCATTTTTTTTTTTTGACTATCAAGTTTATGATGCTTTCTAGATTCGAGTTAGAACTGATATTTAATCAAATTTGACTTTATGTATTTGTTGTTTCTATCTTCAATTTTTTGTTAGGCTTATAGCCTCATACTTTTTAAGTTTCAGATGATTAAGTACAGAAAAAAGACATATGCTTATTTAAGTGTTCAAGTGAAGAAAAAAGAAACAGATGCTTTGGAACCAGTTAATCAACTAGAAATCATAAAGAGCTACAGTTCATTTGGACTCATGGTAGCCAAACTAAAAAACTTGTACATGTGTAACTGATAATTTAAGATCTTACGAATAAACTTTACCCAAACAATGTTGTACGCTAAAAAGAATTCCAGTGCCTTGTCAGAGTCTTCGCTGATCATGTAAATATTTTAGCAAACTAATTTAGCATAGAAAATTAAACTAAAGCCATTTAAGAGATTACACATGTACAATGTTTCGACATAAATAAAAAATAAAATAAAATAAAAACTACAAGCCGTTTAACAGATTGTCTATTCAAGTTAAAGGGAAAACGATAAGATTAAGTATAAATTAATCAAACCTTTGCTACTTACAATTACACGTGTATCAGTCATTATTATCCCATTCCTCAAACAATACCCCAATTAAACTATTTCTAACATACATAGCTACTGATACATATTACAAAAGCTATATAAAAGAAAGAAAGGAAAAAAGTCTTATTTAGCTCCTGATTTTCTCGTTGATCTTCTTGTTAATCTTCATTTGTGCAAATCTATGTGCAAAAGAAAACTTTTGTTAGAATTTTAGTTAACAAAATTGCAACGTGAGTCAGTATTGTGTAAGGTTAGAACAAATAGTATTTTTCAAGCTTAGAACAACCAGCATTTTCTGATATTTTTTGTGTAGCTTATGTTAGCTAGATTTGTACTTATTGGCTCTCCCAACATTTTTCTTTGTTCATTCTTCAACAAATTGAATAGCATGATCAATAATCAAATCAGATCAAGCACTTTCACAACAGTAGTCGGGTCATTGGCGGAGTCCAGTCTCATTGCAATCGTTACATATCCGAAACCCACCCCCTTTCTCGTAGTATCTGACAATGCGAAGGGAAGTGAGACAGTACATAAATTTGTAAAGCGAAAGATAAAAAAGCAACGTGAGCCACGTAGTACTTATCAAGATTCTAATTGAAATCAATCAGCATAATGTGATGGAGCTTAGACCAACAATCTAGAGTGAATATGAAACCATCTAAAGCGAGAATTGATCTCAAATAACAGAGATTTAAGTAAAAAAATTAGAAAGAGAAACAAAAAAATGGAGACGAAAGGAACCTTCGTAATCAGGCTTGTGACAGCGCTTTATGATCTCCTTTCTAACTCTCTCAGTGTATCCACCATTGAATCTATCGCATCCATTGTCCTTGATGCCTTGGTGGAGTTGAAGAGAAAAATTGAGGAAGATGGAGAGATGAGAAGTAATGAAGCGGGTTTAATTCAGGTTTGATCCAGCGATCTGTTAATCAAGCGTTCTGTTTAAAGAGAAGGGTAAACTTGGTATTTAGGAGCAAAATATTCTCTCAACTCTCAAAACCATAAAAATTCCCCTCAGTATAGCACTCCCCAATGATAAATGTTTGTCAAAATAATGGTAAATACTTTCTTAAACATTAATAAACAGATAAATAATTGTTAGTGGGGATTGTTATTAAATAACAATATAATTAATGTGGGAATTGTTATTCGAGACAGTATAATTAATACGATGATTATTATTAAAATGACAATATAATTAATGCGGGAATTATTATTAGAAGACAGTAATTAATGCGGGGATAAATAGAAATTCTTAGCGGAATTAGTGGGGGAATAAAAGGCACTTAAGAAAGTTAATTTGGAGAGAGAAAGTGGGGGGAATAAATGGGGAACAGAGGTGAGAGGAATGATATTATTATTCTAAATATAAATCATACTGTCAATTCAAGCAGACTCCATCTCCGTCCGAACACTCATAACTTTTTTGAATTGAAATGGTTAAGTGTAAGACCCAATAACACAAAAAGGGTAACATATCAGATTAGTTTGATTGATTTTTTTTTTAAAATGCCAGACTGGCTAAAGTTTCGATGGCTTGGTATTCTTTTCTTAAATAGTATATAATTTTTTTATCAGGCCGGCCAAAGTTTCACCGGCATGATGTTTTTTCTTCTTCTGTTAAATGGTATATAATTTAATATTTTGATTGTGTGATCTCTTTGACAGATTGCAATGTTGTTTTGAATGAGTAATTGATTTAATAGGAATAGCAACCTTGAATGAAGATTAATTTACCTTAATTGAGTTAGTATAATTAGCAAAATTTAGTTTATTTTACTATAATTTAGTATAATTAACATAATTTAGATTATTTTAGTATAATGTGCATTAATAGGGATTTTATACTAATATATATTAAATTATACAAATTATACTAAACTATACTAAATTATACTAAAATAAACTAAACTATACTAAATTATACTAAATTATGCTACATTATACTAAATTATGCTACATTATACTAAACCAATAACGTTAAATTAACCTTCATTCATAGTTGTTTTTCCTATTAAATCAATTACCTGTTCAAAATTGCATTGCAATCTGTCAAAAAGATCACACAATCGAAATATTAAATTATATACTATTTCACAGAAAAAAAAATACCAGGCCGCCAAAACTTTGGTCGTCCTGAGCATTTTTTAAAATATTCAATCAAACTGGTCAGATATGTTAATGTATATTTAATGTTGGATATTAAAGAAAAATCGGCTTTGCACCACAGCCACAATGCTCGAGAAAGATAGAAGTTCTGGTGCTATAAGGATTTAGGCTCGTGCTGTTTGAAAACTTTAAACTAACCCACCAAAGATAAGTTTATATTTGTTCTTGACTTCTTTTACTATCCTATTTTGGAGGATTTTTGAATTACTAGTAGGTGGCACATAAATTGACAGTTCATCTCATTTAACTCTCAATATGAGTAGGTATTAAGTTGATGAATTGTTGTTCTGTTTGATTTGGGAGATCTCTTTTTTCAGTTGAAAGATGTGTGCAATTTTTTTTTACAGAAACATTTCTCAAACTGAATTTCACATTTCTAAGGATGATTTTGAAAAAAGAATTATTTTAGCAAATGTTTGATTCCATTGAATTAAGGAGCCAAAACATTATCAAATTGTTGTTTGTTTACCATTTTTCTAGTGATTTTAGGTCTTTATCTTCATAATTGTTAATTTCCCCATTAATAAATCTCAGTTTACCTCTATCGCTTAGTGATTATGTGCCCTTGCCCAAGATGTAGTTTTTGCCATTGAGAAGGGTGGTGTTGAGACTCAGACTTGTTTTAGGATCGTTGTTGTGTGCTTGTTGAGTTGATTGCTACCATCTCTTCTTCTTGATTTGAACTTGAGATGTTGTGATCTCTGATACCATCTTGAATTTATAAATTAAGAATGAAGTTTTATAGATTTGTTTTGATTTTTACAAGCTTCAGTACATTGGTATATATAATCCAATTCTATTTTAACAGTTGGTTATGTTAATTCTAAAATATATATTGTTGGATTCTTGCCTAATTACAAATAGTATTAGATACTAACTATAGTTTAAAGACTATAATTTATGTTAGCAAAAAAAAATTTCTAAATGAGATTTTTTTTAGGTTAAAATCTTATTTCACAACACCTTTTCCTCTAAAATTGTGCAAACTTGGTACATTTCATATTAATCATTGATTCAGGCTTTATTCCTTCTTGGATTGCTTTAAGAGAGCACATCAATGCCGTCACTAATTTGTGCAACACATAACCTATATGGGATCAGATATCTCAACTGTGATGGCATCAAATTTATCCTTTGAAGGCCTTCCCGCATGGGATAAAAATATTCTAACAATTGCCAAATAACCCTTTGTAAAATTACATAACTTATATAACTGTTCAATTCATTAGGAGAAAAGTTAATTGAAAACTTACATAACTTATTACCTGCATAAAATACAAATTTTTGGATATATAAATAGTTGTTTTGACCCTTTCTTGGAATTTTATTTTTCAATTTCTTTAAGTTTATTGTATGCAAATGACTTATATTAGCTTCATTTATAATTTACTTAATTGTGTTGTCATAGGTTAGCTACTAGTTTTAATTTTGTTAGAGTAGCTATTACCTTTTCATTTTATTAATTACGTAACCTAAACTCTTATAACACTATTCATAATTTCAAACAATCCTCTTAGTTTTCACATGTAACCGGATAAAAATAATCTTAAAAAAGTTGTTTAATTTAGGAACTTAATTAACGGATGTCATATAATCTTAGCATTTTAGAATTGTACTCGGAAATAAAGAGTCCTCGGCTCAAAAGCCCTTAATAATATATGACGAGTTGGGCCCAAGCCCAGTGGCAGCTGTGGGATCTTAGAAAGAAATTATTTTGGCACATAATTTATAATTCATCAAATACATGTTAATAGCTCCCGAAAATATTCATGAAATATGACTGCACGTAAGTACAATAATTCTTTTAATTTTAGCCATTTTTATTAACAACAAAAATATTCTAACAATTGCCAAATAATCCTTTCTGTGATTCCATGACTTATAATAAGTCTCCTAAACAAACATTTTAGAGAACTAGATGTAATTCTTCAAGAAAGGATGTCTTAGTTCTTCACATTCATTAACTTGAAGTTACTATTATCAGTGCCAGTGGTACCTCAGTTACAGTAGAGGCAGGGAGACGGGGTTTGAAAATTTTTCCTACTAGATTTATACAAGAAAGAAAATCAAATCACCAAACAAAGAATTATCATCTTAAGACTTGTCTCAAAAGTCCAATTATTTTTTTGAGGATAAGCCCGTGGGCAACTAATTTCGTTAAAAATGCAACGGTTACATAGATTCAACATGTAAAAAAATTAAAGGGTACATCTGAGACAACTGGAATAAGATAAAGTTCTAATGAAAAGTAATTCCTATAATTAACTACTGGAAAATTCAAATGCTCATATACTGGTATGAAACTGCATCCACTGGTTCGAAACTGCATGCCTATCAGTATCCTTGATTGAGTTCCATGCAGCAAAATGTGGTGCCCCTCCACTCATCCATGCAGCAAAGTTGATGGTTAGCACCAGTTGGTTTTTGGTCCTGATGTGTGAAGAAAGCCGGATTGAGGTGTGCCTCTGCCTCATCCCTTTGTAGCTAGGATTGCGCCTCTTCTTCAACAGATCTGATGCCTTTTCTTCGATTGAGGTGTGCCTCTGTGATTTGCAGAAATGCCCTTGTAATTTCCAGTGATAGGTTGTCTACTCGCATGCTTGAGTTTGAGGAGAACCATAGTAAATGCATTAGAAATTCGTTTTCGCTACCGCACTGTTGGCATGTCTTGTTGAAACCTATTATTTTCCTTGGCATTTCTGTGGCTGTTGTGATCCCACCATGGACTGGTACACTTCAAAGATGCTACATTATATCTTCAAATAATAACATTATTATATCTAATGTGCATCTGTAGCTAATCTTTATCATTTATGGGTCCTAATTAAACTATTTCCACAATGCTTCCCCTAATTCAATCCATGTTGATTCACTGACAAATAGCTAAACAATGAACTAATGTAATCGAAATGAGACACATAACAGCTTTGTCAAATGAAGAATAAATTCTTAAATCACAGCACAAGTTCAACAATTACGGAAGGCAAATCAGAAATTGAACATCGCAAACTTGCTACACAATCATCAAATATCAATTCACTAAACTTAAAATATAAATTTAAGGTTGCAATTCAATTACTCAATTCAAGGAATCACGATTCACATAAAGGAAGCCAAAAGGACACAATTTGATAATTAGTACACCCATAATCAAGGGCATTAAGAATAAACACGACGGCTGCCTCGGAGCGCCGGGAGGTGGTTTTTTTTTTTGTCAAATTGTCTAAAAGATTTCACAGTTATCAGAATAGTACATTGCTAGAGAAAAATAGCTAAAGAAGAATACAAGATTCTTTTTTAATTAAAGTTTGGAGATCAAATTACTCACTATTTAATGACTGTGATGGTGTAATTATTCATATTTCGATCAATTTAATGGGCATTTTTGCCTTTTAAAAAAAAAAGTATTCACTATTTAATATTTACAAAAAAATTTATATTTGAATTTTAAATATACAATCTTCTACTCAAGAAACATTATCTTAACTACTAAATTAAGGACTCATTTTTCAAAAAAAAAAAAAAAAAAGGAGGTATGGAACTATGGATTCTTTATTACTATGCCCTAACTCATTACAAAATTTTAAGGTCTTTTTTTAATCCAATTCTAAAATACTAATTTAATGTAAAGTATTCTTTCTCGCACGCCTATTTTCTTCTCACATTTTTTTTTATGTTCCCCTCATATAATTTTGAAAACGAAACCGAAAGTGTTTTGATGGATATTAAATCAAATTGATTTGATATTCATTCAGATTCGTTTGATATGTATTATGTCAGATACACGATATGAGAATCTCTAATTCACTTGCAATTGAGCCAAGGTTAGCTGTTTGAACGAGCAATAAAGATCTGAGCTTGAGCTCAGATCAATGGCGAAAGAGAAAAAAATGAAAATTGACACAAAATTAGGATTTTATTTCACATAACAATCTGTTACAAACATTGGCCTTATATAGGCGATAAGAAAGAAAGGAGTTTTAAGGAATAAAAATGAGTAAAATTCTCAAATCAATCGCGAGCTGACAACTCAGCGCCAGCATGGCTTTTATTGCTTATTCATCAACGACTAACTAACTCTATAGTTGATGACTAGATCCTTTTGTGCATTCGCCTCTTCAACTTTTCGTAGTGCTTTCATTTTAAACGGAGCGGACCCCATTTCTCAGTGACAGCTCTTTTAAATGAGCGCTGCCTCGATCATTGCCCTCTCTGCCTGGCTGATCCTCTCCTTCATTCCGAGCTTTGACCAAGTCAAAATTAGACCCAGAAATTCCCAAGTTGAACTCGGTATCTGACAATCCCCCCTCCTTGAGCTGTTTCTCGATCTCGAGAATGAAGTCGGGGTATCATCTTGCCATCTCATCATAATCCACCCAAGTGGCATCGTCTTCTTCATCACCTTTCCAGTGAACAAGCACCTGAGCACAAGCTGCATTATTCCTCTTAATCATCCTTCTTGCGAGAATTTTTTGAGAAAGTTGCAAGGTTTCGGCTTAGGTAACTAACAATGGCAATGCCTGAGAAACAACCTGATTACTCCTAATTCTAGCCTCAAGTAAGGAAACATGAAAAACGAGGTGAACTGTTGAACCGTTAGGAAGATTGAGACAGTAAGCACAATTTCTCACTTTCTGTAATATCTCAAACGGCCCAAAGAATTTTGGAAAAAATGAAAATTGACACAAAATTGGAATTTTATTTCACATAACAATCTGTTACAAACATTGGCCTTATATAGGCAATAAGAAAGAAAGGAGTTTTAAGGAGTAAAAAGGAGTAAAATTCTCAAATCAATCGCGAGCTAACAACTCAGCGCCAACATGATTTTTATTGCTTATTCATCAATGACTAACTAACTCTACTGTTTCTGATGACTGGGTCCTCTTATCAGCGCCTCTTCATCTTTTCGCAGTCCTTTCATTTTAAACGGAGTGGACCCCATTTCTCAGCGACAGCTCTTTTAAATGAGCTCTGCCTCAATCACTGCCCTCTCCGCCCGGCTGATCCTCTCCTTCATTCCGAGCTTTGACGAAGTCAAAATTAGACCCAGAAATTCCCAAATTGAACCCGGTATCTGACATATTAAAATTTGTACAAATAATATATATATAAATCTGTCAATAAATTTAAATAGGATGCACGAATTAAAATGGAACTTGTTAATTCTCCCATGAATTGAATGACTCTAAACATATATGGAATAAAATTCAAATTTAGTACGATATCCTCATTAGAATATTTACATCTCTAAAACTATTAGAATTTCTAAATAACTGTTAACTACTATTTAGAAACTAAAGTCTTAAAAATTTCTAAACTCTCACATCCCTGAAATTTGTGTTTAAATTTTCCAAGGTAACTCAAATTTTGAGTTTAAATTCTACAAGGTAACTCAAATTTTGAGTTTAAATTCAGACCATTCTATCAAAATTCGAGTTAATGCGCCCTAATATTCATGCGAAAGTAAATTGTATAATTCATATTTGAGTTACTCTTTGATGAGAGAGAGAAGAGAGAGGAGAGAGATAGGGAGAGAAGGGGATTGTAGGACCTGAAATTTCAAAGCAGATTTGAATTCAATATATATAAACAGATGATTCGGATTAATCTCAATTGAATCAAATTCAATACAGGTCTGGCTAGTATAACATCAGTGTCATTTCAGCCTATATGACACTAACTCCAAAACCTATCGAATTAATTTTAAACAATAAATCCAAACAGTTCAAACCGATCTACTTTATTAATTGTATGTTTACATCAAAATTTATAATTTTTTGAATTTATTTAGTATCAAGTCAAGCGGTCAAATGTATGAGTTTTTAAGTTAATTTTAATACATTCATTTTTCAATATTTTTACTATTTGATTTGATACTAAAATAACTCGAAAATATAGAAAAATTGTATCTAAACGTATCACTCATAAAGCAAATCGGTTTGAATGATTTGGATTAGTCGTTTGAAGTCTATTCAATAATTTTGAATTTAGTATCATATGACACTGATGTTATACTAGTTGGACTCTTCAATGCGGTGTATATGAAAACTGTTAATCCACATCATCTCTATTACCTCAAAAGGAAATATTTTATAGTTAGTGGATCTGTACCGTTCATTTTCACTAGGTACAAATCTCAAAGCCTAATATACAACGCCTCAGCTAGAGTTCAAATCCAGTGAAGTAACTCAAAGATTGGGTTTTAAATCTGGATCGTCCGATTCAAATCCATGATAATCTATCCTAAGTGGAGCGCATGCATCTCAAGAGATGAGTTTGAATCGCGAAACAATCTCGAGCGAAGGATTCGAATCAGACTGTCCACATCCATTTCAAACCGTAGTGAGGAGAATCCTCTGGAGAGTACAGACTACAGTACCTCTCTACAGGTGGAGGAAATGGATCCGGAAACTGTAAGAGTCCGTTTTGAGATTCGTGTCAGGTTAAAAATAACGGTACAGATCAACTCATTGCAACCTGGGGGATCCGAATTCTCGTTCCCTGTCCGTCCGTCTTCAGTAACCTCACCGCTACAGGAGTTAAATGAAATCCCCTTGCTCTCTTCTCATTTTGCTCCACACCACAACATTCATTTCCTTTCCCTTCATCTTCTCTGTCTTTTCGATAGTTGCTGTTGTGTAGGTGGTACTCGGACTGCAGGAGGACGAGATTAGGTGCAGCACTGGGTTTTCGGTTGCATTTGATTTCTGAAGTGGTACCCATTTTTTTCTGAATTTCCTTTTTAGTTTCGGCCATTGATGATTTGTTTAATAATGTGTTAAATTGATCCATTTCTATACTTGAAAGTGATCCTTGTTAGTATAATAGTATGCTTGTAGCAAATAATTTTAGCTGATCCTTGTCAGGGTGACATAATAGTAAAAATTAGTCTCTTTGCAAATATATTGTGAACTTGTCTTATGTAAAAGGATGTTAACTGAAACATGAGTTTGTTTACTGTCAAGTTATCTGAATTGTGGTTATTAGATTATGACTTAAAAAGAAAACTTTTGGATTTCTTAAAAAAAAAATTTGTGGCATCTGTGCTAATAGTTATGGGATCTGTTCCGTAAAATTGATTTAAGTATTTTGAAACACCCCAAGATAAATTATCTATGTGATTTACATGTTTGTTGAAGAGTGTTTTGCCAGTTCCTGTTGGATTTGTTTTTGATGCATGACTATTGCAACAAGGATTCCTTGCTCCATTCCTATTGTATCTCCTATAGCTTGATGGTAGAACTCTGGCTCCATCTTGTAAAACTCTGTGAAATTAGGGCTATGCTCTTGTTGGTTATCTAGGATTTTGGTTCCTCAAACCTGGTTAAAATCACTAGTTTCATCAGAACCGACCCTGTTGAAACCTTTTTGTTTTATTTCTTTTGATTCCTAAGTCATTGGTGTTTACAAAAATTAGAGTGAATTTTAAGCATGATACTGGTCAGTACCTGTCCTTAATGTGAATCTGGTAAAGTTCTAGTTCCAGAGGCTGTATGGTAAATCCTGACAATTTTGGTATGAATTTGGTATAAATCTGACAGTTTTAGGGACTGTTTTCTTATTTTCCAGTGTTCTGTTACTTTTCTAGATCAATTATGTTAAGTTCCATGGTCTTTCCTGCTAAGTTCAGGGTTTGTGAGGGATTGTTTCTGTAGATTTCTGTAAATTTCATAGTTTTCGCATATTAATCCTTGACAGGGACCTAGTTGTAAGAGCATTGCAATCTTGATTGTAAAAGCCAATTTTGATAGGAATTTCATGGAAATACCCATCTTATAGTGTAGAAAAAATGTGTAACAATTTGAAAGAAGAACTTTAATTAATTAAAATATTATTTCTGAAATATTTAGGACGTTTTCTAGGTCAATTGTGTGTATGGAAAATTGCATTTATAGAGAATCAAGTTGCTGATGATCTTGTTGAAACGGACGAATTTGAGTCCCACTATTGTCACCAGAGTTTGCCACACTTGCAGGTGAGGGTCCCATTTATTTATATTATTCTTTTGCCCTACATTTTATTTTGCATTTGTCATTTGTTTGAAAACAAATTGTGTATATTGTGTTTATATAGCTTGTGATAGTTAGATTTTAAATTGGATTAATGCATTGCTTAAAATTAGAAATTGATATATTGCAATTAACAAATTATTGGAAGTATTGAACTGTGTTATGCATCAAATATTATTTTCAAATGGATGGTCTGTGTTGGTTCATTAGTCCAATTTTATTGTGATATCGGTGTTCGTTGATATGTTTGTTTGGGTTGTGAATATCCAGTGGTTTCTAAGACCAAGTGGAATCCATATGCATTATGTATGAACACACTACACACAACACCTGGTATGTCGGACGTAGGGATGTGTTGTCTGATAGCTTATGGTATATTAGGCCATACCAGTGAATTGTGATAAATTGATAGATTTGTCATTTACATGATTCCAAATAAATTTCTTATGAATTCAACTGTGTTTGGATCAGTCGAACTTGTGTAGCTGCATGTTTTTAATCAACTATGATTTATTTCATGAATATATATTTTTCTTAAATGTGACCTATTAAATTATTCGGATTGTGTATTTACTTACATTCGAATGAAGAATATCTGTGCAATTGAAAAAAACATTTCATGTACTTATTGTATATTTATATATTATATTTATTTTATAAATCTACAGAACAGTAACTGCATGCTGCACAGAGAGATTTTGTCTCTCACCTGTTGTTCCACTTTGTGGGTTAAAATAGAGTTGCTATAGAAAATCATTCTATCATGTTATTTCATTTTTTTGTTTGCCTGTTGCTTTTAGTACTTCTATTGTGGATGGCCCATATTTGGATTTGATATTTGAAAGATATAAAAAAATAAATGGCGGTTATTATTATCATCTTATTGTCGGTATTGTATATAATGTTATTGAAATGCCTTGCCTATATATGTTATTTGTAACTATGTGTCAGGTTTGCTCCACCTTGGTTCGAGGTGTGACAGATAATTGTAATGGCGCTTGGATCATTCTCTTTTTGTCAAATTGCCACTCCACCAGTGTCAGTTCCTTCTCCTGGACGAGGTACCTGAGCTGGTAGCTAGGCATTATTGTCAACACATAATTAAAATTACATTTAGATCATTCATTTTGGTACAACTCTTGGTAAAAATCAAGGACAAAATACTCATGCTGAAGTGTTTTAAAATGCGGCCGCATATGCTTATGCAGTCAGCAGTCGTGCTCAGAATGCCATGCAGTTTTGAGCATGCGGCCGCATATGCGGTCCGAATATGCGGATATGCAGATATGCAGATTAAAAACGTAATATGCAGTGCATGTAATTAAAAGTTCATATGCATTATGCGGAGTTTTACTATCCCATCCCAAATTATTGTATTTTTTTATATACAATAAGGCACACTTCATCTTGGTTATGTGGAAATAAATTCAACTATATGAATATGAATATATATATATGTGTGAATTTTTATTTTAAAATCCGCATATGCATCCTAGCCTTCCACGTGCATGAACAAAACCGCATTTTAAAACATTAGCTGAGATAGTTGTTTTTCTGTTTTTTTTTTTAATTTCAGCTCAATTATAAGAGAGTTTAATTCGGCTTCTGTTTCTTTGATTCAAATGAAGCATCATGCACCAGTAAAAAATTGGCAATTAAGATGTCGATATCTACAATGAGGGAGAAAATGAAGATGGTTTGGGTGTGGACAGAGAACAAAGAGGTTTTCTGTGCATCTGTTGAGAGGGGATGGAGCACTTTTCTTTTCCATTCAAAGAACAGACAACTCGCAAATGATTGGTCCTGTAAGCACTTCAATCAGTAAATAGTTAGCCTTTCCTTTTTGATTCATGGTATTCATGATTTTTTATTTTATTTTTATTATTTTTGAAGCAACTGCTGCAATACAACCTCTCTTTCTAGAAGGTTCTCAGATTATGGATGATCGCCATAAAAGAATTGCACTTTTCTACAATGTTACTAACCCGCAAGATCTACAAATTCTAAAACCCGAAGAAATTGAGGCAGACAACATGGTCATAAGTTTTCAGGGTGGATGGCAGGTGGGACCCATGTCCAGGCTTCATATAATTATTCATAATATTTCATATAACATTGGATATTTATCTTGTTATTCTCAAAAGTTTTTGGTAAATTAATAGGCTATACCAGCAGAAAACATAGTAGCGGCATTCCAGGGATTTAAGGGGGCTGTTTTGGCTGTTTCAACCAGTTCATCAGATGCTCAAGTGTTTCTTGAGGTTAATTAATTGGATTTTCATGAAGCTCTTTCAATTTTTCTTTATTCTAACTTTTTAAGTTAAATAGGCATTGGAACAAGGTCTTGATGGTGTTGTACTAAAAGTTGACAGCTTAGAAGAAATAATAAGACTAAAGGTTCGTTCTATTTCATATTACGAACTTCTCTGCATGCCCTTGGGGTTTCTCATTTTTTAATATTTAAATATAATCAGGGATACTTTGACAGAAGAAATGCAGACTGCACGCGGCTTGAATTAACAAGGGCGACTATATCAAAGGTAGAGGTGGTAGGGATGGGAGACCGGGTCTGTGTTGATCTTTGTAGTTTAATGCATCCAGGCGAAGGCCTTTTGGTTTGTGTAGTTCTCTCTTTTGCTTGCTCACACATTTGCACATGCACACATTTACGTGCACATAGACATGCATCCGTTTATTTGGATTTTATTTGTGAAAATATTCCTATTGTATATTTGCAATTGGGCTTTGACTCAAAACAAAGGTGAACTCAAGAGACAACTGACCAAATTGCTTCCAACATGTTTCATGTTAGCTCAAAGAAATCCTTATTGCCATTTGTAGAACTTTTGTTCACAGTATCCTTAGCATTTTAGTCCTATTGGGGCTCGAGTGGGGAAATAATTTAGTTGGAGGTAGAGCAAAATTGCCAACATCCAATGATTGTAGCAGTCAGTGTTGCTACAGTCATCTAAAAAAAAATTGTATGTGGTAGTTGGTGCCTCTTTAAAGTACCTTAAAATATTAACTGCAAATGAAAACTGCTGACAAACCCTTATCTTTCACAATATTAAATCTTCTACGAGTTAGCGATCAAATTCAGAAGTCAAAAGTATAAATATTACATTCAGGTCGGTTCTTTTGCAAGAGGTCTTTTTTTGGTGCACTCAGAATGTTTGGAGACCAACTATATTGCAAGTCGTCCTTTCAGGGTCAATGCGGTATGTTAATTGTTGCTATTTTTTGTTTCCATTTGTTACCAAGGAGGATTGGTTAAAAGCTGGCTGGTAGCAGATTTGGTACCAGAAATCTAATATTATGGTTATTTTTTATGATTTGGTAGCAGATTTCCTCATGCTATTCAAGAGTTAATTATTCCTTCTTTTGTATGTATAGGGGCCGGTACATGCTTATGTGGCAGTTCCAGGAGGAAAAACAAGTTATTTGTCTGAGCTATGTGCAGGTAAAGAGGTGCTAGTTGTTGATAAAAAAGGGTCATGGCGAACTGCAACTGTGGGCCGTGTTAAAATTGAATCAAGACCCCTTATTCTTGTTGAGGCTAAGGTTTGTTCTCTTCTTTTACTATTTATTCTCCACCTTTTCATTTCAATGTTTCAATTTACATGACCTATTTTTGAAAATTGTTTGGTGAAGAGGCTAGTTCACTTCATCTCATAATCATATAATGCTCCAGCATAATATAAACATCATAAATACAAATATAGTACCAAAAATGAACGGACTGGGAAACTATTGATTTGACACCGACTGATAAATAATAGAAAAACTTGAAAAATTGATGAACCTACTGAATTCAAGATCAGACACTAACTGCAGTGGAGCTCATTTTTAAATGATTTTATGAGAAATAGAACTAAAATTTTAACTCTATGTAGGAAGGGGATGAGACATACAACATTTTTCTTCAAAATGCAGAGACAGTTGGTTTGATCTGCCCTTGCAGAGGTAACTTTCCACTTGTACTAATAGTTAATTATAAGCTACAAGAAAAAATTTCATTTCTTTTTACCCTTAGTTTCTGGCAATCAGATCACAATGCAAAACCACTAATTCTCATTTCTTTCAACCCTTGCTTGCTTTGGTGATCAGATGACAATGCGAAAACAGTAATTCCTGTAACATCCCTAAAAGTTGGTGATGAGGTCTTGTTGAGAAAACAGGGGGGGGCCCGCCACACCGGAATAGAAATCACAGAATTCATCGTAGAGAAATGATATATCATTACTGTTCATTGTCTAGATAAAATAGCCTATTATGGGAAAAGAAGTAACGATATACATGGAGAAGTCCGGTGAAGGAAATAATAAACCATATGAGGTTTGTTGACAATATAACTATATAATGCCAAATGTGGCATCTGACATGTATGGTTGCCAACATAACATTCCAACAAAACAATGGCTACTAGGCTGTAGCCTGTACCTATTGGCGAGGACTCAGAATTAAAGTTTTCAATTATTCACTTTTTGATGTCAAAACGTCATAACTACCTTAGCCCCAACAATTCTTTTACTTGTCTCAGCAATTCAATATAGTGTGAAGGTTTTTGTTTATAATTCTGTATGGAAGATCCGAATTCGTTGCACTATTCATTGCTGGTTTTGTTAGTAGTAAAGCGATTTTGTGTTGGGTTATCTGAAAATATTGGTTCAACTGAGAATTTTTAGGAGCCTAAAACAAATTAAAACATGAGGCCCGCTGATATGCAACGAGTCAAAAGTGATTGCTGCAGATCCCTCTTTCAAATATATTTCACTATCATAATCTGATCCGATTTAGCCCAAACATTTTTTTTTCAATCTTTTAGCATAAGGGTATTGATTATTCATTTAAAATTATTAAAATATTATGTTATTTGAATTTTTCAATTTTTGATAGAAAGTTAGAGAATTTTTTAAATCTCTCCAAATCATATACGTGCTAGTTCAAAAATAGAAAATACATGTACAATTTTAATCTTTTAAGTTAGATAATATTTTAGTAAAATATCAAATAAATATGCATAGACATTGAATGCACTTTTAACGTAGTTAATAACTGAGTTACAAAGAACAAGCGTGTAGTGACAACTGCATATTCAGTGAAATCCGGATAAGGAAAATCTTTTGTTATAATAATCAAGGTTCTAAATGGCACGCTATAGTGTCACTATAGTGTTTTCAAATCATAAAAGCTATGCCGCTATCAGCGCTATAACGGCACTATTTGGAGATAGCGCTGTTTTTTTTAATTAGTCTGTTATAATGCGATAAACGCTATTTAAACCTTTGATAATAATAGAGGTAAAAGAGTGTTGAGTGACTTTACTTGATTATCTAATCTCGATCTAGATTGATCTGGATTCAATTCATTTGAATAAGATATGGTTTAAAAAACATAATCAGTTAAATTATAGACAAAATTAATACTTAAATATCTAATTTGAATCCGAACTGAAACAGATACTGAAAATTTTATTCTTTTACTATTTGACATACAAAATAAACAGTAAGGATTAGGAGAAAGACTGGACAGAGGAAAAAAAAAAAAAGAATTAGATTTTTGTTTCGATAATGTGGGGTTGGGAACACAAAGATCGGTTTGTCAGAAAAGTACGTAATATCTTGTTCAATATTCAATATGATTTGGCAAAATTATCTTTCATTCAAGTACTAATGATTCTAGCCAATTGAACGGATCTTCTAATCAATCCATAGAGCAATCCAATAGAAATGAAGATATGGAATACAAAAAAAAATCATAATATTAAATCATAAATTATTATGTGAGATGTTAAAAAAATTATAATTATATTTGAAAATAAATGATTTCTCAAATTCTTGTGATATGTATCTACTTCAAATTCGGATCAAATTCGATAATTCAAAAATAATTTATGAGCATCTATCTATTTGGAACATAAATATTATACTCAAAATATCTACTATTAGATGTGATATCCATATCAGAATTCGATTCGATTTGAAAATAATGAGTATATGAATCGAAATTCAAATATAATAGTATCTAAATCCGTGCTATCGAGGTTTAACCAAGCCGGATAACAATTGGCATTTTATACAAATAATCCGCGACTTTTAAGCTCCTGAAAAGCCAAGTAGAAGGAAGTTGATTACTTTGTATATCTTTTATTCTGTTTTTCTTTATCCGATTAAATACGGCAAGGTCTAACGATGCCATGATAAATGTAGTCAGAAGTGTGAAATAAATTAGAAATCTGGATACTGAACCAACTAGACAATCAAAATTCCAAAACATCTAGGATTTAAGTAAGTCCCAAACGCAATTGGTCAACCCTTTTAGTGTGTATTGACACAATGATTAAGTATGCATTGACACAATAGTTAATCATTTAAGGGAGAATTTCATATATACCACTCAAAAATTATGAAATTATGTATTTACCATCCAAATTTCTATAATTACATATTTAATATCTAAAAAACTAATAACTCACATATTTACTCAATTAATCGATTAATTCAGCTTAAAATTATATAAAATATAATTAATAAGTTATTTATTCTTTTCTCTTTCTTTGTCTCTTTCTCTTTTGTGCAAATATTTCCCTCACTTTTTTTTTTGACATAACATTCCATTTTTGTTTAAATTCTCTCCTCATCTTGTCTCTCCCGCTTAAACTTGGAGAGAAAGGACAGAAGACTCGGATTTAAGGATTCCAACTTCAGCTTGATCATCTAAAAACAGGGTAACCACTCAAACTTTTTCAACAAAATAACTCATACTGAATTCGATGATGATATCGCAACCCGCTATCAAAGTAGTAACTGAGTTTGAGAATCTGTGTTTTGTTACTGGCTCAGTTTGGAATATATGTTTTTAATCTTTTATATTGAGTATAAAAGAGAACGGTTTTAAGGAAAGAAAGATATGGTGCTAAGTTAATCCTTGATTAATTATAGTTTTAAGAAAATTAAACATAATTAATCTAAGTTTTGGGTATATTTGATATGAGAGTGATGAATGTGCATTCGTATGCATATGATCCGATATGCATACGGTCCAAATTTGAAATTTTAAAATCCAAAACGTCGATCCGAACTGTTCATCTTGTTCTCCATATTAATATGTGCTTGGAGACCAAATTTTACATTTTCTAAATTTTTTTTACTATTTATTAAGTCACTATGAAAATTGCTGATCCAACGGTGGCTGCTGATTTTACTGTTTTGTTAAGCCACCGTTGGATCAATAATTTTCAAAGTGGCTTAATAAATAGTAAAAATTTTTATAAAAATGTAAAATTTGGTCTCCAAGGACATTAATATGGAGAACAAGATGGACGTTCGGATTGACGTTTTGGATTTTGAAATTTCAAATTTGAACCGTATGCATATCGGACCATATGCATACGAATACACATTAGTCACTCTCTATTTTATAATTGATATATACTAAAGTTATATTGAGTAATATATGAGTTATTAGATTTTTTTTAGATGGTGAATATGTAATTTCACAGACTGATATATATGAAATTCTCCCATCATTTAATTGTATCTAGAAAAGTAATCAAATGTGTTTTTAAGAAGTTCGAGACAATTGCTTATAGATGTCAAAATACGTTTTGATTTGGTGAAAACCACATGGCAGTTGTTAACAGTGATATCTTAATTGAAATATATATTAATCAATTGTGTTTTTAAGAAGTTCAAGACAATTGTTTATAGATGTCAAAATACGTTTTGATTTGGTGAAACGAGTGTTTTTATGTTCATCAAATTTTTTTGTGAATTTAATTTTAAAATCTATCAGATTGATTTAATGACAAATCCAAACTATTGAAATTCATCTACCTTATGAATAATATGTCTACATATGAGAATTAAAAAATTTTAAACTAATTTTGTATAGTGTCAAGCGGTCAAAATTAAAAGGTTTATACATTAATTTTTAATGTATTTATTTTTTGAGCGTTTTTTGACCACTTAACTCTATATAAAATTAATTTGTGCATGTGAACACATTACTTTGTAAGGTAAATGAATTTTATTTGAAACGAATTCAATAGTTTTAGAGTTGAGTTCACAAAGAGACTTGTAAACTTAAGAACACTCGAGTGTATATCCATACAATAAGCAAGATGCACATCAACAAAATACGTAAATGTGTATTTCATATATGTCAAAAATTGATGAAGGATATTTATGAGTTTATGAAGGCGGTTTTCAGTCTTGTTTTGCATAAATTATGAAGGTGTTTAAATAAAGCGAATTTGTACAAGTTCACAGACAAATAGATAGGGAATAAAATTAATCAATGAGGATACCTCAAAGGCCAAACTACATGAAAGTTGGCATACCCATGAAGTTACTAAATTGAAGTAATTATTTTCCGAAAGAGAGGCCTTTGTTACAACTTTAGGACCAAAAAATCTTTCGGGTTTAAGATAAACATGATATGAAAATAATAATCACTTCTAAAAATTCCAGCAATTTGCCGTGGACAATCAGAAATTACTTCATTACACAAGCCAGTCCAAAAAAAACACCAAAATGTAATAAAAAAAACACTCACTAATCCCCAAATACATAAAAATATACAAGGAACAAACACCTCACACAATTCCCTCTCACTCAATGAACTTTTGCAGCAGGTCTATATGTGGGCAATGGTGATGCATTTGCCGTAGAGTGCCGACGTGGGGAAGCATGGGCCCTAAGTGGTGATTTAGCAACCAAATTAGGCACCTTCCTATTACTAATTTCCTGGTTCAACACATTATACTTTGAATCATACAACTGTTCCAATTTTTCAAGCACATCTGACATTTTGGGCCTTGATTTTGCCTCACTGGAGATGCATATCAATGCCAGGTTGGATACTGCCTGGGCCCCTTTTTTGGGGTACTGACCTTCTAGTCTTGAGTCCATAATTCGGTATAACTTGCGCTTGTCGCCTAGACAAGGTTTGGCCCAGTCAACTAGGTTTTGTTCGATTCCAACCTTGCTTCGATCGAGGGCCCGCCGACCTGTCAGAAGTTCCAACAAAACTACACCAAAGCTGTATACATCAGCCTTTGCAGAAAGACGACCTGTGCAACAAAATGTTCTTAAAATCCCTATTTGTAAAATCTCAAATTTGACAAAAAAATGTGGATGTTTGAAATTTGGGTGACTGAGAAAACACATTAGAAATTCAGGTCAAGGAATTAATGCTCAGTGTATAAAGGAAGGCAATTTTGCTTATTAAAATGGTTTGATAAACTGAGTGGTATGGATTAACCTGTTGCAATATATTCTGGAGCTGCATATCCATGGGTTCCCATGACTTGGGTTGACACATGGGTTTTGTCCCCAGTAGGTCCTGCTTTTGCCAACCCAAAATCCGATAACTTTGCATTATAATCCTGCAATGTATCATAAAAGAGAGAGAAAAAAGAAATTAAATATTCCAATAGTTTTTGTATTAAAGCTCTTGATTAATTTTTCAAAAGAATTACCGAATCAAGGAGAATGTTAGAAGCCTTAAAATCCCGATAAATGACTTGGGACTCTGCATCATGCAAAAATGAGAGACCTTTAGCTGCCCCAATTGCAACCTTCAGCCTTATTTGCCATGATAATGGCTGTGCACCCCCTAGGAAAAAAAAAATGTGTAATCCATAAGTATCTTTTTTAGTAATAGGGGTCGAGCCCCTAATTATATTAACCGCAATTGATTACATGATGTTAGGTTTCTGAGTCAGGAAACCCATGAATATTCCCACAAGTATTTGACAAATAATAATTTAGCATGAGCCAAGTGTGAGAGACATACTTCTGAAAAGGTGGTTCTCTAAACTGCCTTTTGGCATAAACTCGTAGACCAAAAGACGGTTATCTCCCTCTGAGCAGTATCCTATCAATTTGACCAAATTTGGGTGCTGGAGTTGACCCAGGTAGTCCACTTCTGTCTGAAATTTTCAATATGCTATCTATCAGAGATAACATTACTATAGAATGGAAGAGAGGAAACTTTCATTTGCAAAAAAATGATTCCCGTCTTCTTTTAGATCAATTCTATCAAAAATGTTGCAATGCAGAATGCTACCTCATGTACCAAAAATAGTTGCGGTAGCATTCTTCATGATATGGATGGAGCATGGGACATTTCGATGGAAAACTAGAAAAGTTCAAGACACAATACTATAAATGGTTAAATATATATAAACCATCAACTCATATAGTTGGAAAAGAAAACAGTATATTTTGAGTCAAAACTTTTTTATTTAGATCAAACTTTTTTTTTTCGTTGATTGGATAACTCATTATATACTTTAATCCATTATCCTTCCATTTAAAACATTTTTATAGTATTTAGATAACCCTGTAATTAAGTCAGTAAGACCAGAAGATATTGATATTGCTTGTGGCAAAGCAAAACCCTCATGGTGTGACTTCAGTGCCCCTAGTAATCTTTAACAACCCAGTTAACAGCTAGTAAAATGAAGGTCATGCAGCGTACCAGTCAGATCAAGTACCAGTAAGTGGATTTATTAAGGTTTAGGTATTGTGATCCTTGGAAGTTGGAAATGTGAATTTGATAGATGCCCAAGGTCACTACGGATTACAGAATGAAGAGCTATTTTCCAGGGTTGTCAATACATCCATTACCAAAAACAGAAATGAAATGATGAGAATAGTGACAAAGAAACAAGTCGTACCAGCCATTCCTTGTGGCCCTGAAACCCTTCAGGCTTGAGCCTCTTAACTGCAACCACCATGCCACTGCCGGGCTTAGAAGGTGCTAGGCTTTGCTCATCTAACCAACCCTTGTAAACATGGCCAAACCCGCCTTCTCCGATCAAACTGTCAGGCCGAAAGTTTTTTGTGGCAGTTCTCAAGTCGCTGAAAGCAAATGCCTTGAGATTTGGAGATGAGAGGATCTCGCCTTCTGTTCGCGGGGTTGGTAATGTGTCGGATTTTTCTTTGTATGAAGGCTGGGTAAAAGTTGAAGCTGATCCGAGAGAGGTAATGGATGAAAGACTCGTTTTGCTAGTTTTTGATTGACCTGAAAAAGAAAAAGAAAAACCAACTATTTAAAAAATTTAAAAGAAATTCCACATAAGATCCGATCTTACGGTGACTCCTTAAAAATTTTACATCCAATGATTAGTCTCTGAACCCAGAAAATTTGTGAATCGTACTGTGTTTGCTAAAGAATCCTAAAGAATGGAGAAACAATTGAACAAGACATTATTATATGAGGTTAAAGCTAGAAAAGCACTGTGTCTGTGTGATAAAGAAAACCCCTCCTTTCATGAGGGGAACTAACAATTGCCCAGGGGAGGTCACCCACAAATTGGGCGTGCCACATCATTCACCCTGGGCGAAACAAGTGCTAACTCTGCCTTCCATAAATGTGAACCAAATACAAAGCTGTTCTGCAATTCAAAGGCGTGGGCCACGTGGCATCCCCCTATTGACAGGTGAGCCCAAGAAAAGCCACCTGGGTGAGGCTGACCAAAGTGCTTCCCCTTTTTTTTGTGTTTAAAAATATATATACAAGGGAATAAAGTAGAGCTCTTTTCTGTGAAAAAATTTTGTCCACCTAGTAATCATGCTTTCTAGAAATTGCATATTAATCTGTAAGCTACCTTCTTTAGAGATGAGGGAGAATATATTCACACATTGAGCATTTATTTAAAGAGGAGGATCACTTGACCGTTCTTTAATTTGACAATCTTTAAAATAAAGCTTAAATTTGATATCCAACAATATAGGCGTTACATATATTATTCACACATCATGTCTATATTATTCACATACCATGTCTACAAATTAAATGCTTATTTAAGTTTCTAATTAATACAAATCACATGACAATTATAAAGAGTTACATGTGTAGCTGTTGTATAGAAGTAAAAGGTAATTACATGAATCGGAGATAATAAAATAAACAACCTTAATGTGTACAAGCTGAATAAAATGCAACACGATTGGTGGGACCACAATTCACCAAGTTTTGCAAAGACAGTTCATAAATTACTCCACATCGTTAATAACGCACAATAAAGTGCAAGATTTAATTACTTGTGAAAATAAATAATAGTAGTAATAATAATAATATTAATATTATCATTATCATCATCATCATCATCATTGTTATAAAAATAATAATATGTACTATGTAGCATTGATTCCCTACATCCTAGTCCTAGAAAAATTAGTCTTAATTGATAGAGGAACGAACTTGGTTCAATAACGTTCTCTAATCTCCGAAACCAACAATTTCTGATCAAATAAATATTTCTCAACTTAATTGGCACACCAAGCAGATGACTAGCTCATTCCTCCATTTATTTTTTTAATAAGATATTCAATAATCATTACGCTTTCTCTTTTATTTCTGGAAGTTTCTTTTATTTGCTGAAAGTATGGTAATAGAATAAGCAAAAGGGGGAAAACAGACAAAATTTATGAAGACTGCTTGTTATTAAAGCTAGTTATCATAGCAAAAAACACATTAAATAAACATAGGGAAATTAATTACGCAATGCTTTAAATAGGTAGCTCAAAGAAGTTGATTATTCACTTCTATTACAGCAGATCGAAGTACTATTAATAAAAATTGGAAGTAAGAGCACGCCCTGTGCAAGCATTAAGAGGAGAAAAGCTACTCACTTTATTAACTTCATCGCTCTTCTCTATTTTCCATACTGGTATGGAACAAAAATAGAAAGCGAAGGTACAAAACTCAACTTTCCACCCACTTCACTAAATACCAAAATCTATATCCGAGCGAACAAAAATAAACAGCCAAAATGTTTTCCAAACCAAAAAGATTTAAGAGTAGATCAGAATCACTTACTGGCACCGATTTGTGAATTAAGAGCACTATCCACTCTGGAAGAAGAATCCATACAATTTCCCATCTCTCCTGCCCTTTTGTTTCCGTAACTCTAGGTACGCATATCAAGCACCAATCAAGCAAATCCGAGTCGAGAAGATAAATTCAACTAGAGAGGAAGAGACAGGACCGTAGTAAAGATCAGTTCCTTTCACACTTTTGAGTCGGATCCTGGGAACCAGTACGGATGAATAATTATGAAAGGGAATAGAAAGAAGAGAAAGGAATGAATTGGGAGAGGGAAGGAAAGAGAGCACGCACCGCCCTCGTGGGGTGAAGAACAAGATATGTAGGGGGGGCTTCTATGTACGGAATCATTTCATTGACACCCCTAAAGAAATAATAAATCACATATGAATAACGAATTTGGCTAATATAACATCGGTGTCATTTTAGCCTATATAATACCAATTCTAAAACCTATCAAATCGACTTTAAACAACTAATTCAAACCGATTTACATTATGAGTGATGTGTTTACATACAATTTTTTTTTATATTTTCGAGTTATTTTAGTATCAAATCAAGCGGTAAAAATATTAAAAAATGAATATATTAAAATTAACTTAAAACTCACACATTTGACCATACTAAATAAATTCAAAAAATTATAAATTTTGCATGTAAATGCACAACTAATGAAGTATATCGGTTTGAACAGTTTGAATTCACCGTTTGAAGTCGATTTAATAGGTTTTAGAATTAGTGTTATATATATTGGAATAACACTAATATTATACTAGTCAAACTCATGAATAACCTAGATACTTAGTCCCAAAGTCCGAAGATGTTTAGTTTCGGAGGCAGTGGCATTATTGATCTAGGACCCTAGTTCATTATTGATTAACAACTGAAATATATTAAGTTAATATATTGTTTTTCTAAATTAATATTTTCAACTTATTATGTTGATACTCGAATAAATTTAGAACGTCTTTTTATCTGAACAAATTTCAAAATCTTTCAATACATCTCTATTTTTGAAAGGTTAATAATTAAAACTATCAAAATAAAATTGTCTGATAGTTTATCTACATTTAATATTTTAATTGACACTCAAGAATTTATCAAAAATTAATTCATATATCATATTTTTAATATAATTTTTTTGAAGTTTCCATGAGAAGGGTAGAAATTATGAGATTATTTTTATAGGTGTATAGGAAGAGGAGGGTTCCAATACCTCGTACTTTTCATACTTCATTATATTTCATATTTCATATTTTATATTTTCATTTTTCAAAATTTAAATTGTCAGTCCGAACCGCTCAACATAATATCCATATTAAAATATGCCTAGAGACCAAATTTTATAATTTTATCAAACTTTTTACTATTTTTTTTAGATAAGTATAAAATCACTATTTTTGAACAGTCCAAAAATAATAATTTTGTACCTATCTTAAAAAATAGTAAAAAATTATAAAAAATACAAAATTTAATTCCTAGGCATATCTTAGCATAGATATCATGTTGAGTTGTTCGGATAAGCAATTTGAATTTTAAAAATAAAAATACTAAACATAAGACATGATGAAGTATGAAAGATATGAGGTATTGGAACCCTCCTCATATAATAAAGAATTTAGCTCACATCAGTTTGTTTTACATTTCAATTTTAGAATTTTTTTTATAAATTAGGAATCTATAAGGTGGAGATTTGCAGGATGTTAAAATATAGCAGTTTTGAGAAAGAGGAGGTAGCACAATTGGCTAGAAAAATATTCTAAAGTTGCTGTACTCAAAGGTCGAGAGTTCAATTCCCTCTCACGACTTTTCAGCTTGTGCGAAGATTTTCAAAATAAATAAAATATAGCAGTTTAATTCTTCAATACTAGTAATAGTGTTATCCTTAATATAGTGTCACTATATTTACTAAACACGATGCAATATGAATGGAACAATTCTTTAAGTAAAAATATTTGAACAATTTGTTTTTGAGTAATGAAAAATGCTTACGAGTCTATTCAAACTTAATATTAAAATCTCATTTTTAGTATTAGCTGCTAATTACTTTTTGATATTAAAATGATTGAAACAATTAGTCCATCTTTTTTAACATTATGTTATATTAGGGCCTGTTCAGAAATTACTGTTTACGTGAGAGAAAAAAAATTCAGAATTTTTTTTCCCTATATAAACAGTAAAAATCAGTTAAAAAATTATGAATTCCTATTTTTATTTCTACATGCACGTCCAACACGCCCTTTTATTTTATTGAAGGGGACAGAAGTAATTTCATTTTTTGCCGAAGATGTACGGAGTGTTAGAAAATTTGATATTTTGCAGAATTCAGACGAAATTGCGCTTTGCTTACGGTTTATATGACGTCGTATTCGCTTAGCCATTAGGTCATCTCGCTAGATTCCGAATCCTCTGCATTAACGCACCGTTTAAGTTTATCTGAAGACCGTTCGATCACAATTCAGACCAATCCGACCCATATATCTAACCTCAAAATTTGAGTTAGGTCAGAGTTAACGAATTCATACCGCTATAGCCTATAGGTCATTCGGGTTACGAGAGTACTCTCAGACTTCAGTGTTTTTACAACAGACTGCCACTGGTTACTGGACATCTGGCGATTCGATTCAAAGCTCCTGTGACTCGTTGGTAGGGATGCTGATTGCGGTTCGCGACCTGAGGATGGAAAAGGTTACGCGTGGACCCAGTCTGCGCGTCACTCTCATCCTGACGAGGTCATCCTTGCGCGCATACAATTTTTTGGTTTTATTAGCCTACGGTAGAGTATTTATACTCGGGCGGGTACGGGTACCCCGGGTATACCCGTCTCGGGTACGGGTATATCTCGGGTACGGGTATACTCGGGTACAAGGGTATTCGGGTACGGGTATGGCGGGTATAATTTTCAAAACCCATACCCTACCCGAGTTATACCCTTACCCGTGTACCCTAGACGGGTAAGGCGGGTACGGATACGGGTAGGGCGGGTACGGGTATTTTTATTTTATTTTTATTTTTTTGCTGTTTTTTTTTCTGGTTTTTTTGTTTTTGTTTTTTTGTTGGTTTTTTTTCTGATTTTTTCTGGTTTTTTCTGGTTTTTTCTGATTTTTTCTGGTTTTTTCTGTTTTTTTTTCTGATTTTTTTGGGGGGAAAAATCAGAATTTTTGAATTTTGAAATGGATGAACAGTAACTCGGGTATACGGGTACTAGGGTACTCGGGTACGGGTTAAGTCGGGTACGGGTAAAATCGGGTAGGGTATAGTCGGGTATTGGTCTAAAAAAATGGGTCCGGTCCGGTTTTTACCCGTACCCGCGTACCCGAGTACCCGACCCATACCCGAGCTCGGGCACGGGTACCCCAGGCGGCGGGTACGGGCGGGTATACCCGACCCGGGTAATATTAGAACTCTAGCCTACGGGCATTAATCTTCAAAAAAAAAAAAAAAATGTTTCATTTTTTTAAGATAATTTTAAATCAATTACTTTAATTTTATACATTTTCAGAAATTTTTTTATTCGGATTTTATAGTTGCTGGAATAAATTTTTATTTCATTTGTATAATTTTTTGTCTTAAATTTAGCCCGCTGAAAACTGAAAACTACCTTATTTTGAAAACCATTTTTATTTCGGTATTTAGACAGCAATTTTTCCTGAGAATTATGTTGCCTTCCACTTGTTTATATTTAGAAGAGGTTAAGTAAACATTATGACGACTTCATCATCCCCTTTTTAAAAAAAAATAATAATTAATCTATAATATTTACCTTTTCTTTTTAATGCTTAGGGAAAAAATAAATGGATGCATACTAAGTTATTATATCGAACTACACGCTCAACTATATACAGGGCAACAAGACTTACAAGTTACGGAGGTCAAATGTGAATTGAATCAATTGTATAATTTTTTTATGTTGCAAATAAATGTCAAATTTATAGATTTATATCATTTTACTCAAAATTATATTGAAAAATGTGTACAACTATAAATTTTTTTAAATGAAATTGTGATCAATTGGTCTTCATATATTGAACATTCCTCCACCACTGATTATATACCATCCAACAAAAATGGGAAAAAAAATGAGAGGGATAAAGGCAACCATAAAAAGTGAAGAGACGAGAGAGTTTATGAAAACAAATAGGAGGTAGGGAGAGAGAGAAATGAGAATTCTACATAAATATTTTGTTAATATATTTTGAAGATGGTACTTTATTTGATGATTTTGGAAGGTACAAAACTTTATAAAATTATTCAATTAAGCAAGGTCATTACTTATTAGGTTCCTAATAATTTTCTTAATCGACGACCTTATATGTATTCTCCACTTGGAACCAGTAGTACTACTCTAGGTATAGTTTGTAGAAAATAATACTTTTAAATTCATATATAGTCTTTAAAACTAAAAAATACAGAGTGGACTTATCAAAGCTGGCTCTGCTGCTATTATAAGCACATTAATTGCTGTTTTGTTTTTGCTTAAAGCGACATGTACTGCTTTAATTATATCACTTAAGTTCAAGTTGATATGTTTCTCGTATGAAGAATGAAGAGAGTCAAAAAGGATGAAACTGCGTTTCCCATCCATATTATTTTTTAAAAATATCTCTTGGAAAACTCACGTTGTTATATGCATCTAATATCGATTTCAACTTCAGTAGCACAAGGTCAAAAGGGGGATCATTATTTGTTCGGTACGTTGCATTTTGCAACTTGCATATATCAAATTGAGTGAGTCTATGGTAGTCATGTGTATGGGACGGATTGGAACGTTATATGGATTAATAATTTTGTTTTCAAAATTTTAACAGGTAATTTGAATTGTTTAAAATGATTTTTTTTTATGAATATGCACTTGCATATCTAATTCTATATTTTTTTTAAAATATTTTTAATATTTTAGGTCGAGTACATTTTAATATAAATATTATGTTGAACGATTTGTATCAATTGTTTGGACTTTGAAAATCGCAAAATTGAATTGTTATAAGATGTTGTAAGTAGATCCCCCTCTCTCTCTCCCTATATATATATATATATTGTGTCTCTTCCATCGCATCTCCCCACAATTAGCAAAAAATTATATTTAATTATGTTCTTATGATTAGCCGGCAGAAATGGTCAAGACTAAATGAAAAAATCAGCCTTAGAAAATGACACATTCAATTAAGGAGCAAGTAATTTGTATATTAATAGTATGTAAATGACTCATTCAATTAAGGTGGACGTGATTTATGTATTTAGTATGTAAATGACACGTTCAATTAAGGAGGAAGTGATTTAAATATTTAGTACGTAAGTGACATAATTAATTAAGAAGGGATATATATATATATATATATAGAGAGTAAGGTTACCATACATTGCAAATTAAAGTGAGTGTTTTAATTTGTACTCATATCTCTAGTTTCAAAGTTCAAATAGTTGATCCAAACTATTAGATATTTATTCTATATTGAAATGTGCTTGGAGACCAAATTTTATACTTTTGGAATTTTTTCACTATTTATTAAGATGGTTTTCAAATTGCTATTTTTTAATGATGCGGAATTTGAATAAAAACAGTGATTTCCAAACCATCTTAATAATGGTAAAAATAAAAAAAAATGTAAAATTTGATCTCCAAGCACATTTTAATATAGATTAAACATCTAACTGTTTGGATCGGCTATTTGGACTTTGAAACTAGAGATATAAGCGCAAATTAAAACACTCACTTTAATTTGCAAAGCATGGTAGCCTTACTCTCTCGCTCTCTCTCTCTCTCTCTCTATGGTGAGTTGCGAAGTAAAATACGTTTCTACTTCACGTCGTATTTTCATTTTGAAAGTCCAAATGACCGATCTGAACTGTTAGATGTGATCTCCATATTGAAATGTGCTTGGAGACCAAATTTTACATTTTTTTTACTATTTATTAAGCAATTTTGAAAATTGCTATTTTGTTGTGAACTATAAAAGATTAAAAATTTCTGGACCTTCGGATCAGCGATTTTCAAAATTGCTTAATAAATAGTAAAATAATTCCAAAAAATGTAAAATTTGGTCTCCAAGCACATTTCAATATGAAGATCATGTTGAGCAATTCGGATCGGTTGTTTGGATTTTCAAATCGCAAAATATGAGTGTGAAGTAAAATAGTCGCTTTACTTCGCAACTCACCGTAGCCCATCTCTCTCTCTCTATATATATATATAGGTTGACTCGGGTGAGCTATGAAGTAAAACGTATTTGTACTCCACGTCATATTTTCATTTTAAAAATCCCAACAATCGATCCAAACCGCTCAACATGATCTCCATATTGAAATGTTTGAATTTTCAAAATAAAAATATAGTGTCATGGAGTAAAAACTTGTTTTACTCCATGGCTCATTTTAGCCCAACTCTCTCTCTCTCTCTCTCTCTCTATATATATATATATAGGTCTCTACAATTAACTAGTCTGTTTTCAATTTTCAAAGTCCAAAAAGTCAATTCAAATCGTTAGATGTGATCTCTATATTAAAATGTGCTTGGAGACAAAATTTAACATTTTTTTTAAATTTTTTTACTATTTATCAAGCCACCATTGGATCAGTGATTTTCAATGTGGCTTAATAAATAGTAAAAAAATTCAAAAAAATATAAAATTTTGTCTGCAAACACAATTTAATATAGAAATCACATCTAACTATTTGGATCGACTTTTGGACTTTAAAAATTGAAAAACGATTTACTTGTACGGAATCTTAGAAACAATTGATTTGATATCAATTACACACTCTCTATATCTATATATATCTATATCTATATCTATATATAGAGAGAGAAGCAGTGTGTTTCGAGGATTTATTTTTGTTAGCTATCTATTTAGAGAATATCTATTATTATAAATAAGACATTTGAATCTTATGTAATTAATAAATTAAGTCGAATACAATTTTCTCCCTCGTAAATTTGTCTATTTGTCTCTTAAAAAGAAAGCACTAGACATTAAATATAATCATGCCCAAATAGATTCAGACGACTCGGTCTTCTCTCTAACTGTATAAATATTCTAGTATTAATGCATTATACTGTTCTAGACAAGACATAGATTATTTATTTGAATTTTGAAATTAAACGATCGAATGATTTAGGTTAATTTTATATCTGCTCTTTTTTTGACTACTTCATGCTTGTTGCTACGATAGAGAACGCGTTTGATATGAACTGACTAAATTCGCGTGGAACAATTCCATTTAAATTCCAACTACTACTAGTCTACTGCTAAGAGTAGTAGAGAGGATCCGAACTCGAAATTGAACTTTTCTACCTAGGCGCTATACATCACTGGAAAATGGATTCAAATCAGTTGAAATTTTATATGCATGAACAGTAAATCTGAAATTCCGAATTCAACCGTTAAATTGTATCGAGATACGTGCACAGAAAAAATTGAATGACTGAATTCAGAATTTCAAAAATTTTAGAGTTACTATTCATGTATTTGGATTTCAGTTAATTTGAATTCCTAGTAAATTCATCACTATCCGTTGATGTGTCACGTTATACGTACCTTGCAGGACACGCCGATTCCGAATTATTTATGTGTAACAGGAGAATGTGGATTGATCAATATTGAAACAGGGGCCGCATGTTTGGCAATGCGTGTCCAAATTTAGAGTAATGATAGTGATATTATAAGAAATTACATCACACCAGACAAGCACTGTGTATGTCAGCATGTACTGTTAATAGTTATTGGTTCAGATGGTTCGGACGAATTTCATCGTATTTCAGTAGCATAATCTGATTTAGAATATATACATATCATTAAGTTTACATTAAATGTGAAGAAATTGCCATGTGGTTCCATGATACTTAATTAGATAACAAAGCATGATATATTCGAAACAATTTTTCTGTTGTTGCAGATTAATTTTAGTTGAATTATTTTATATATTTGTGTAACTTAAAAAAGTAAAATCATAATGGTTTGTACTTCTAAGTTTTAAGTATAAAGGCAAGTAATTTAAAAATAACAGTCTAAGATCGCATTTTGCTTCGATTTTTGTGCGTCATTTTTTTTTTTAATAAAGTAGAGAAGGCCCACCGATTTCACTAATTCATGTGTTGAAAATTTGAAATTAATATGTACTACTACTTAGTGACAAACTCTTATAATTAATGAAGAGTAGGGTTAAATGCACCGTTAGTTTTGTGCCTCAATCATACCCCACGTCTCTATCTCTGTTTACAAAGTTCAATCAGTCGATCTGAACTGCTCAACATGATATACATATTAAAATGTGCTTAGAGATCAAATTTTATAATTTTTGAAATTTTTTTACTATTTTTTTAGATAGGTACAAAATTATTGTTTTTCGATGGTCCAGATGCAATGATTTTGTATCTATCTAAAAAAATAATAAAAAAATCCAAAAAAATATAAAATTAGGTCTCTAAGCACATTTTAATATGTATATCATGTTGAGCGGTTCAGATCGACTGATTGAACTTTGTAAACGGAAATAGAGACGTGGGGTATGATTGAGGCACAAAACCAATGATGTACTTTAACCCTTCTCTATAATTAATCATGTTGCAGCCATCATAAATTAATACTATAAGTATAGCAACTTTTTTTTTTTTTTTTTTTAGAAAAAATCGTTTAAAGATTAAACAAACAGTAGTAACAGCATTTACTTAATTAGCAACCGACACGTACGCCGTCTTTTGATATATAACTTTAAAGAAAAATACAAGAACGCAAATGATACCTGACTTCATCGCACAAATCATGAAATAACAAACAAACTCAATACTAATATTAGGGACAAAATTTAAAATAGAAAAACACAAGCGTCTTTTATACGCTAGTAATGAATCATCTGTACTAAAACTTCGCATTAGATTTAATTTTACCACTACGTAAGATCCTCTCATCCAAACACTTTTTTTTTCTTACATTCTTGGTGAAAAATACTGAGATGTCAGAAAAAAACTTTTTAAGGCTATAAACTATATATGTGGAGCAATTCTCTTTTGTACGTCTGGTTAGAAAATGCGAAGTTCTAAGACAGGATATGTTAGTTTTGGAAAGCAAATAATGGAAAATAAATATTTTTATATCATAAAAATGGACATTAAGGATCTGTTCGGCCGTCTAAAGGGAATGGAAATGGAAATTTATGAATGGCCAAAATACTGTGCGCATGGACTGATTTTCGCGAAACTTGAGTGATTTTTTTTCCCTACGCGCATAGTAAACAGTCGAACAAACCCTAAATGTCCAAACCATTTATTTGTTGAATATCACAAGGTGTGATCTATATATAGGTAAAAAAAAACATAGACAAACTTTGAACTTATGATCAATTATATAAAATTTTCAAAAAAGCATGAAGATAAATTATGTAATGTCCATAATAGTTTACTCTAAAATATATTGTAAAAGCATGCCTAACTATTATAATTTTGAAATGAATGGAAGTTAGTTAAATTCCATTCATCCAATGTGGATCTGCCCTTGGCTATAGGAATGATCGTTTCAAATATATATTGAGCACGGAACCACTGATGAAGATTATCGTGCTAGAATAATATAAAATTTTGATATATGAAGCAACACGAAAGTTAATAAAAGAAAGCATACAGAAAAACTACCGCAAAAGAAACACGCGGCAGCGTATAGTGATTGGTAAACGGGCCGGGCCGGGCGGTCCGGGCAAAACCCGGGCACGGGCACGGGTAGCCACGGTCACGGGCGTCACGGGCACACGGGTAGAACGGGCCGGGCGTCACGGGTTTTTTTTTCAAAAATCCTGCCCTGCCCGTTTAATACCCGTGCCCGTCACGGGTTCGGGGGCAGGACGGTCCGGGTACCAAGGGCCGGGCGGTCCGGTCCGGTCCGGGTCCGGACCGGTTTTTTTTTTTTTTTTTTTCTGTTTTTTGTTTCTGTTTTTCTGTTCTGGTTTTTTTCTTCTGGTTTTTTTTTTCGGTTTTTTTGGTTCTGTTTTTTTGGTTCTGTTTTTTTGGTTCTGTTTTTTTGTTTCTGTTTTTTGTTTCTGTTTTTCTGTTCGGTTTTTCGGTTCAATTTTTTTTTTGTTCTGTTTTTTTTTTTCGTTCTGTTTTTTTGTTCTGTTTTTTTTTCTGTTTTATTTTGCTGTTTTTTTTTGCTGTTTTTTTTTTCTGTTTTTTTTGCTGTTTTTTTTTGCTGTTTTTTTTCTGTTTATTTTTTTTAAAAACCAATAAATTATAAATATAAATTCATACCAATTTAAACTCATTTGACATGGTTGTATATTTGAACTCAATAATTTTTATTATAATAAAATATAAATCAAAAATTTCTTAAATCAATTATTTTAAAAATAATTAAGCTCTTATTTTAAAACAATAGATTAAAAAATAAAAGTTACCCTCCTCTTTTATTTCGGGCTTGGGACCGGCTATGTAAAATAACATAGGCAAAGTTCTAACTTTTTTTTTGTTAGTAATTTTTCATTAAAATGAATAATTTAAAAACTAATTGAAATATTTAGAAAATGACAACTCCTCATTAAAAAACAGAATCAATAAAACAGAATTTCAAAAAAAGAATTAAAAACAGAAATAAAAAAACAGAAATTATAAAAAAACAGAAATAAAAAAAAAACAGAATTAAAAAAAACAGAATTAATAAAACAGATATAAAAACCAGAATTTCAAATACAGAAATAAAAAAACAGAATTATAAAAAACCAGAAATAAAAAAAAACAGAATTAATAAAACAGATATAAAAAACAGAAAAAAAATCTAACATCTTTATTTAACCTATTAAAAATAAATCCGAATTTCAAAAATAAAATCTAACATATTCAAAACAAGTCTAATTACTTCACATATTCAAAAAAATAAATCTAACATCTTTATTTAACCTATTAAAAATAAATCCGAATTTCAAAAATAAAATCTAACCTATTCAAAACAAGTCTAATTACTTTACATGTTAAAAAAAAAAATCTAACATCTTTATTTAACCTATTAAAAATAAATCCGAATTTCAAAAATAAAATCTAACCTATTCAAAACAAGTCCAATTAGTTCACATATTCAAAAAACTAAATCTAACATCTTTATTTAACCTATTAAAAATAAATCCGAATTTCAAAAATAAAATCTAACCTATTCAAAACAAGTCTAATTACTTTACATGTTCAAAAAAAAAAAAAAAAATCTAACATCTTTATTTAACCTATTAAAAATAAATCCGAATTTCAAAAATAAAATCTAACCTATTCAAAACAAGTCCAATTAGTTCACATATTCAAAAAACTAAATCTAACATCTTTATTTAACCTATTAAAAATAAATCCGAATTTCAAAAATAAAATCTAACCTATTCAAAACAAGTCTAATTACTTTACATGTTGAAAAAAAAAAAAAATCTAACATCTTTATTTAACCTATTAAAAATAAATCCGAATTTCAAAAATAAAATCTAACCTATTCAAAACAAATCAAATTACTTCACATATTCAAAAAAATAAATCTAACATCTCTTATTAACCTATTAAAAATAAATCCGAATTTCAAAAATAAAATCTAACCTATTCAAAACAAGTCCAATTAGTTCACATATTCAAGAAACTAAATCTAACATCTTTATTTAACCTATTAAAAATAAATCCGAATTTCAAAACTAAAATCTAACCTATTCAAAACAAGTCTAATTACTTTACATGTTCAAAAAAAAAAAAATCTAACATCTTTATTTAACCTATTAAAAATAAATCCGAATTTCAAAAATAAAATCTAACCTATTCAAAACAAATCAAATTACTTCACATATTCAAAAAAATAAATCTAACATCTTTATTTAACCTATTAAAAATAAATCCGAATTTCAAAAATAAAATCTAACCTATTCAAAACAAGTCTAATTACTTTACATGTTAAAAAAAAAAAATCTAACATCTTTATTTAACCTATTAAAAATAAATCCGAATTTCAAAAATAAAATCTAACCTATTCAAAACAAATCAAATTACTTCACATATTCAAAAAAATAAATCTAACATCTCTTATTAACCTATTAAAAATAAATCAGAATTTCAAAAATAAAATCTAACCTATTCAAAACAAATCAAATTACTTCACATATTCAAAAAAATAAATCTAACATCTTTATTTAACCTATTAAAAATAAATCCGAATTTCAAAAATAAAATCTAACCTACTCAAAACAAATCAAATTACTTCACGTATTCAAAAAAATAAATCTAACATCTTTATTTAACCTATTAAAAATAAATCCGAATTTCAAAAATAAAATCTAACCTATTCAAAACAAATCTAATTACTTCACATATTGAACAAAATAAATCTAACATCTTTTATTAACGTATTAAAAATAAATCCGAATTTCAAAAATAAAAGCTAACATCACATATTCAAAACAAATCTAATTACTACACATCTAACAAATCTAATATAAACTAAATAAATCTAACAAATCTAACATAAAATAAATCTTATAAATCTAATTACTTAACAAATTTAATAAATCTAACATTCAATAAATATAACAAATCTAATTACTTAACATTCAATAAATCTAACATAAACTAAATCTAATATTCAATTTAAATTCTAAATTTTTTCCACAAAAATAAATCTAACATTCAATATTTCAATCTAACAAAATTTAATCTAGCAAAATTTAATCTAACAAAATGTATTCTAACAAAAATTAATATTACCTTTTTAATTTCGTGGGAAAATCTTCGAGAATACCTTCGTAATTCCCTTTCCGTTTGCGTGTTTGTGTTTGTGTATTTGTTAAATTAACAACTATTTTTTTTTAACAATAAAATTAAAATTGGAGAATAATAAAAATATTGAGATTGAGATTGAGAGAATGACAGATGAAAATATTGAGAGAGATGTGAAAATTTGTAAGGAATGGGTGTATATTTATAGAATTTTGTTTGGAGGGATTTGAATTTGAATTTAAAAAAAAAAAAAACTGAAAAAAAAAATGGGTAGGGGTCCGGGTAGAAAGTGGGGATGTGGGGCATGGGGGGAATGGGGGGGGGAGAATTTGAGTTCAAATTTTGAATTTTACACCCCAAAAAAAAAAAAAAAAAAAAAATTCTGCCACGGGCACGGGCGGACCGGTCCGGGTTGGGTCCCCGGGGGCATTTACCAAACACTAGCAGCGTATAGTGTTTGGTAAATGCCCCCGGGGACCCAACCCGGACCGGTCCGCCCGTGCCCGTGCCCGGACCGGACCGTGCCCGTGCCCGGACCGGACCGTGCCCGTGCCACGGGTATGCACGGGTACACGGGCACACGGGCACGGGTATTAAACGGGCCGGACCCGGTTTTTTTGAAAAATGCCCGTGAGAACCCGGACCCCCGTACCCGTAACCCGTGCCCGTGACGCCCGTGCCCGTGAGCCCGTGCGCCCGTGCCCGTGCCCGTGACCGTGAGCCCGTGGCAGAATTTTTTTTTTTTTTTTTTTTTTGGGGTGTAAAATTCAAAATTTGAACTCAAATTCTCCCCCCCATTCCCCCCATGCCCCACATCCCCACTTTCTACCCGGACCCCTACCCATTTTTTTTTTTCAGTTTTTTTTTTTTTTTAAATTCAAATTTTAATCCCTCCAAACAAAATTCTATAAATATACACCCATTCCTTACAAATTTTCACATCTCTCTCAATATTTTCATCTCTCATTCTCTCAATCTCAATCTCAATATTTTTATTATTCTCCAATTTTAATTTTATTGTTAAAAAAAAATAGTTGTTAATTTAACAAATACACAAACACAAACACGCAAACGGAAAGGGAATTATGAAGGTATTCTCGAAGATTTTCCCACGAAATTAAAAAGGTAATATTAATTTTTGTTAGAATACATTTTGTTAGATTAAATTTTGCTAGATTAAATTTTGTTAGATTGAAATATTGAATGTTAGATTTATTTTTGTGGAAAAAATTTAGAATTTAAATTGAATATTAGATTTAGTTTATGTTAGATTTATTGAATGTTAAGTAATTAGATTTGTTATATTTATTGAATGTTAGATTTATTAAATTTGTTAAGTAATTAGATTTATAAGATTTATTTTATGTTAGATTTGTTAGATTTATTTAGTTTATATTAGATTTGTTAGATGTGTAGTAATTAGATTTGTTTTGAATATGTGATGTTAGCTTTTATTTTTGAAATTCGGATTTATTTTTAATACGTTAATAAAAGATGTTAGATTTATTTTGTTCAATATGTGAAGTAATTAGATTTGTTTTGAATAGGTTAGATTTTATTTTTGAAATTCGGATTTATTTTTAATAGGTTAAATAAAGATGTTAGATTTATTTTTTTGAATATGTGAAGTAATTTGATTTGTTTTGAGTAGGTTAGATTTTATTTTTGAAATTCGGATTTATTTTTAATAGGTTAAATAAAGATGTTAGATTTATTTTTTTGAATATGTGAAGTAATTTGATTTGTTTTGAATAGGTTAGATTTTATTTTTGAAATTCTGATTTATTTTTAATAGGTTAATAAGAGATGTTAGATTTATTTTTTTGAATATGTGAAGTAATTTGATTTGTTTTGAATAGGTTAGATTTTATTTTTGAAATTCGGATTTATTTTTAATAGGTTAAATAAAGATGTTAGATTTTTTTTTTTTAACATGTAAAGTAATTAGACTTGTTTTGAATAGGTTAGATTTTATTTTTGAAATTCGGATTTATTTTTAATAGGTTAAATAAAGATGTTAGATTTATTTTTTTGAATATGTGAAGTAATTTGATTTGTTTTGAATAGGTTAGATTTTATTTTTGAAATTCGGATTTATTTTTAATAGGTTAAATAAAGATGTTAGATTTTTTTTTTTTTTGAACATGTAAAGTAATTAGACTTGTTTTGAATAGGTTAGATTTTATTTTTGAAATTCGGATTTATTTTTAATAGGTTAAATAAAGATGTTAGATTTAGTTTCTTGAATATGTGAACTAATTGGACTTGTTTTGAATAGGTTAGATTTTATTTTTGAAATTCGGATTTATTTTTAATAGGTTAATAAGAGATGTTAGATTTATTTTTTTGAATATGTGAAGTAATTTGATTTGTTTTGAATAGGTTAGATTTTATTTTTGAAATTCGGATTTATTTTTAATAGGTTAAATAAAGATGTTAGATTTTTTTTTTTTTTGAACATGTAAAGTAATTAGACTTGTTTTGAATAGGTTAGATTTTATTTTTGAAATTCGGATTTATTTTTAATAGGTTAAATAAAGATGTTAGATTTAGTTTTTTGAATATGTGAACTAATTGGACTTGTTTTGAATAGGTTAGATTTTATTTTTGAAATTCGGATTTATTTTTAATAGGTTAAATAAAGATGTTAGATTTTTTTTTTTTTTGAACATGTAAAGTAATTAGACTTGTTTTGAATAGGTTAGATTTTATTTTTGAAATTCGGATTTATTTTTAATAGGTTAAATAAAGATGTTAGATTTAGTTTTTTGAATATGTGAACTAATTGGACTTGTTTTGAATAGGTTAGATTTTATTTTTGAAATTCGGATTTATTTTTAATAGGTTAAATAAAGATGTTAGATTTTTTTTTTTAACATGTAAAGTAATTAGACTTGTTTTGAATAGGTTAGATTTTATTTTTGAAATTCGGATTTATTTTTAATAGGTTAAATAAAGATGTTAGATTTATTTTTTTGAATATGTGAAGTAATTAGACTTGTTTTGAATATGTTAGATTTTATTTTTGAAATTCGGATTTATTTTTAATAGGTTAAATAAAGATGTTAGATTTTTTTTTCTGTTTTTTATATCTGTTTTATTAATTCTGTTTTTTTTTATTTCTGGTTTTTTATAATTCTGTTTTTTTATTTCTGTATTTGAAATTCTGGTTTTTATATCTGTTTTATTAATTCTGTTTTTTTTAATTCTGTTTTTTTTTATTTCTGTTTTTTTATAATTTCTGTTTTTTTATTTCTGTTTTTAATTCTTTTTTTGAAATTCTGTTTTATTGATTCTGTTTTTTAATGAGGAGTTGTCATTTTCTAAATATTTCAATTAGTTTTTAAATTATTCATTTTAATGAAAAATTACTAACAAAAAAAAAAAGTTAGAACTTTGCCTATGTTATTTTACATAGCCGGTCCCAAGCCCGAAATAAAAGAGGAGGGTAACTTTTATTTTTTAATCTATTGTTTTAAAATAAGAGCTTAATTATTTTTAAAATAATTGATTTAAGAAATTTTTGATTTATATTTTATTATAATAAAAATTATTGAGTTCAAATATACAACCATGTCAAATGAGTTTAAATTGGTATGAATTTATATTTATAATTTATTGGTTTTTAAAAAAAATAAACAGAAAAAAAACAGCAAAAAAAAACAGCAAAAAAAAACAGAAAAAAAAACAGCAAAAAAAAACAGCAAAATAAAACAGAAAAAAAAACAGAACAAAAAAACAGAACGAAAAAAAAACAGAACAAAAAAAAATTGAACCGAAAAACCGAACAGAAAAACAGAAACAAAAAACAGAAACAAAAAAACAGAACCAAAAAAACAGAACCAAAAAAACAGAACCAAAAAAACCGAAAAAAAAACCAGTAGAAAAAAACCAGAACAGAAAAACAGAAACAAAAAACAGAAAAAAAAAAAAAAACCGGTCCGGACCCGGACCGGACCGGACCGCCCGGCCCTTGGTACCCGGACCGTCCTGCCCCCGAACCCGTGACGGGCACGGGTATTAAACGGGCAGGGCAGGATTTTTGAAAAAAAAACCCGTGACGCCCGGCCCGTTCTACCCGTGTGCCCGTGACGCCCGTGACCGTGGCTACCCGTGCCCGTGCCCGGGTTTTGCCCGGACCGCCTGGCCCGGCCCGTTTACCAATCACTAGCAGCGTATAAGTGACGCACACGCTACAACAGAAATAAAAATGGCCTACAGAATGGATCCGACGGCTGTAAATCGCTTCAGGCCTCCATTTGATACCATCGAACGGCCCACAACTCCAATAACTTGACCCAAGGCATTCCCTCTTTCAATCGGTATATATACGTCGGCAGAAACAATCAGCTTTCATACCCGTTTTATATCGTATCCTTGCTCTAGTGATGAGACTTCTAACTCATTCAAATAATACTAAATGAAAGGTTATGAAACAAAAAATTTTGTATGTTGAATAGTATGCTTGTGTAGAATGTATGAATTTGTGTTTAAAATGTTATTATTTATTTTTGTTACTGTTGAACAATTATATTTTCAATAGTGATTGTTTCTGCTTGTAAATAGTTACTAATATTCAACAATGTGATTGAATAGTTGATGTATCGATGTTTTATAGATTGCATTTGTTAGTTTTATTGTTTACATCTTTTAAATTTATAGTATTGAAGTTTGCAGTGTGTTTATCTCAGTTTTATAGTATTTTAAGTTTACATTTGTTAGTTTTATAGTTTATATTTGAGAATTTTACAGTATTGAAGTTATATAGTTTGCATATGTATGTTTTACAGTATGTGTAGTATTAATTTACAGGTATGGATGCATATATAAATATTAACAATTGAAGAAAAAAATTATGGAATTAAAAAAAAAGTAAAATTAATTTTAATTTCGAAAAAAATTGATTCAAAAAAATTAGTTTTGATGCAAAAAAATTAATTTTGCATAATTTCTAGGATTATTTTGAATAAAACTGCAAGTTTGAGAAGTGGTTCAGTTTTAAAATGTTGTATAAGATTTTAAAACTGTCATTAACTGTAAGTTAGAGAAGTACACTAAATGGTCTCGCAGCAAGTTGTACATGTTGCAAGTACACAAAGTGGTCCTACTAGATGTTAGAATTTTAAATTGTGTTTTGTATATGATTTGTTACGTGAGATTACAGTATAGAATTAGAATTTTACAAAATTCACACAAGTCAAATGATATTTTTAAAATTTTTTTTTTATAAACAACTAATTGTTGAACTTCCTTCGATAAAATCGCCGAAACAAGAATTGTAAGCCATCATCAAATAAATAATTCAAAGAGTTCTAATCGAAAGTGTGAATACATATCTTCTCTTTTCTAAACAAGTCAAAAGCTCATGGTTGATCTACTGTTTCTTTACTATTTCTAGGTAATGATGGAGGTACTTTTAATGTTTGAAAGTTTTGTATTGGATGATAAAAAAAATTCACTGGACAGTACTCTAATAATAATTTAATCACATCTTTATTGACAATCTGCTAATAAGGTGACAGTGCAAACACTATAAATTTAGTTAAAAAGATAGAAAGGAAGAACGATTTGCAGCGAATCTTATCAACAGAGATGTAACCTCTCATCAGTCTTAACCTCAAATAAATAAAAAAATAAATAAAACCCAAAAGAAGATTTATATATGGAATTTCATCTAAAAACAAATTGACTTTCTTTTTTCAAAACATGGCAGTCAACCGGTGACTGCCAAGCGGTATTGAAATAGACTTCTTTTTTTTTTTTTTTTTAAGTTTCAGCGGCGGCTGCGAATTTACCGATTCTTTTTATCGATAGCATAAAATAAATTTAAATTTATGACATTATTTCTAGAAAACAATTTCAAACAGAGCACAACCGGTATAATTCAAGAAACATGTAGGTTGTATTGGCTTTAGACCTATCATTGGTCCGATGGGTATCACTCCGATGGACATCACAATCGTTCGATATAGTTTAAGATTCGTGCGCAAAAATTGTAAAGTGTATCAGAGGACTGTTGTGCCCATTGAATCTAAAAATATGTCTCATGTCCATCAAATCTACTTATCCAACACTTCTCCAACACTTTCCTTTATGTCATTGAATCTAGAATTTATTTTATATGTGTCTAAGTAATTAATTAAATTAATTTTTAATTTTTATTGTTTAGAATAATCATCCAAACAATCAATCATAATGTGTGTAATGATTTAATTTGTTGATAAACCTGATACAGTCCAACGGGGGTTGAGTACATCATTAGTTCTCGGTTTTAATTTTGTGCATCTGCAATTTAATGTCGACTTGGATATTCGGAGAATAATCAAAACCTATATATTCAAGCACAGTGTAATCCTGGAACAACAACCATCCAATTTTATGAGTTGATACCAATAGTATGCAATGCATGTTGAAAAATAATTTATAATCAGACTTTGAGTGTTGGGACCCAGACAGCATCCTTAAAACTCCAGTTATTGCTTGAAATTCCATTCATTCATTCATTCATGTTTATATACATCGCAACATTGCTGCATTTGTGTAATTTTTTTTTTTATTGAGAATATGATAAAAAATTCGACAGTAGTGGCCTTGTGTTTTATTGATATTTGATACCAACCAAGAAAAAAATATTTCTCTCTCTCACATGCTTCAACCAGAAGGGAATAATAATTAAAAAATACATTCGCAGAAGCAACTTAATGAGGTGCGAATGGGGACATTTTGACTCGGTGAAAGCAAGAGGACAAAAATAATGATGCCACAAATTTGATGTGCATTGTTGGAACTTGCGGGGACAATTTGGAATCTGCATCATTAGCTTTTGAGATTAGATGCAAATTGCGTCTCATCCAAACTAAAAGAGTTCCTTGCGGCTTCAAACATCAACACCACAATGTTGTGAGTCACTCACAGTACCTGGTAGCCCTCTACACGATATGGAAGGTCTGTACCAGTTACAATTGGATTCAGCACTTAAAACAAAAAAGGATTAAAATAATCCATGGAAAGAATTGGGTCAATAAATAGCCGAGGTTTTTATTTTTATCCAATATTTTAAATAATTTAATAAAAATAACTATGATCTCTAGGGTTTGATCAGAATTTTAAAAATGTCCAATCCGTAGAAAAAATCCACGGCTCCATTTTTTTTCCACCCGTGAATTTTTTTCATGGCCCCGTCTTTTTTCCACCCGTGAATTTTTTTCACTGTCCATTAAAAAATTAGAACCGTGGAAAAAAAATCTAAGGCCGGCCTTTTCTTTTTTTTAAAAAAAAAAACTCATTTTTTTATAGTATGTGTATGTGTATGTGTATGTATATAATATACATTAGCGCCACGCCGCAATAGCGCGCTATAACGGGGCAATTGATACAGGGACCTCTGCTGGTAAATCAACAAGTATGGATTGATATATGGACCAAACTGTAAAAACGATTATACCAATATGTAGAGCATTCAAAAATACACATAATTGACATAAATTTTAATTTATTTGGATTTTTCTACAGTTAGTTATGAATTTTCAAAGTTCAGCTTTAAAAAAAGCTTTAAACATCCATAACTTTGATTAGGAAAGTCGGATTTGAGTGTATGACCACTTTTTGAAAAGAAGAGGACGAGATGGATCCGAATATCACTCGGGAGTCACCCCCAATATTTGAAACATCAAAATTTAAAAAAAACATCATTTATTGCCTCAAAAACTCAGTTTAAGTTTTCGGTAGGTATACAATAATCGGTATTTTGTTTATAAACATTGTTTGAATTTTTTTTTTATAAACTCATTATTTTTATTATATTTATATATACACACACATATAATATAATATATATATATATATATATATATATATATATATATATATATATATATATTATATTATATATACATATATTATAAAAAAAAAGGCCAGGCCGTAAATTTTTTTCACGGTTCCAATTTTTAATGAGGTCGTGGAAAAAATTCACGGGTGAGAAAAAAAATGGGTCGTGAATTTTTTCTACAAGTTGAGCATTTCTAAAATTCTAATCAGACCCTGATTTTTTTTTTATTAAATTATTAAAATATTGGATACTAATAAAAATCTCGGAATAAATAGTCAGATGTCTCTTTGCAATAATATCATTCTCTTTTGGTTGAAAAACTGTAACCGATTGCATTTATAAAAAAAAGTCACAAAATTCATAAGATTAGGCAAGTATATGTGAAACATACATATAATCAAAAGTAGAAATGCACATGCATATATACAAATTTAATCATTCTTGTTTGATTGGATGATAGAAGTCTAATGAATAAAGATTTTTTCTGTAAACATACCATAACTGAAAAGATGCTGAATTTAAATCATATCGAAAACTAAATCGACCGGATTACGACAGTCACTCATAAACTGAGAAGACACTGAATCAAATCAAATTAAAAACTAAATCAACCAGTTTAAAACAATCATCTCTAAACAAAAAGAGAAAAAAAAAGACCAAAAAAGATGCATAAAGCATCACAAAACAACACACAAATACGGAAGATCACTTGCTTTTCCATCATCGAAAAGAAAAATATATCCGTAACTGATATGTTATTTCAGTCTGATACTCAATACGATGGAATGAACTCAACTAGAGAGCCTTTGCTTTTTTCCTTTTTATTTCGCCTCTGTTCGCTTTGCTTATCGCACCGCATAAGCACCGCTTTATTCAAACATTCAGCTTTGGAATAATGTCAATCGCTCTTTGCTTGTTAAAGGAAGTCTCAAGTCCATCGATGGAACTGATAATGGAACGGGTCAAACAGTTACAAATACCAGACAACTGTGAAGTGTAAACAATACCAGGATCAGTGTGTAAGCATGACATGTCGCTTGATTAATTTAAGTATATTTTTAGTTGACCTTCATCTAATTTCAGTGATATCGACTTTCGAACTCGTGATAAGTATTGGTTTTTTTTTTTTAATTTTGTTAAGACAATTTTTAAAAAACCTAAATGTCATATTCAAAACGCAGGGGAGAATTTGAAAAGACTTTTACTCAAATTACTGGCATATTCCTTTCGCAGAGTCGCAGTCACACAAAAAGCAATATTTTTAATAAACTGTAAAAGACAATTTCGGTCAATTTGATAATTCATAACCAAGCCAGGAAATACTAAACATATATATATATATATATATTTCCAAGGTAGCTGCTCCCGCACCCGTAATGAATCCGTATCCCAGGGTAGAATTATTACACTGACTGTTTTTTAATTCTAACACGAATCTCAAAACGGATTCACTATATCTATTATCTACAATAGGGATTAATTTTTTTTATCCGGCTGGACTAAATCGAGAGATTTAGATAAGTACCCTACCGTATAGAATGAGAAATCTGCACCATTCGTTTTAACATGCGCAGATCTTAAATAACCTGGTACAAATCATAAAGCCTCCCGTGCATCTAAGGTTGGCCTGAAAAAAATATTGCTCGACTGAAGTTACGTACAGTGATGTGGTGGGCCAGCAATACATACATAATAGTTAATACTGATGTTTTGTTTTTTCTATGCCGTAGCTCGAATTTTTAGAAGCACAAATGATAGACAGAAATTAATTGGGTGAAGGTCCATTCAAGAAGGCTCACGAGCCCATTCAAGTGAATTTGGTCCCAAACTAAAAAAACCCGGTTTAATTTTAAGGAAATGAGAAATGATTACTTTGTCATCTCGAGTATTTCTTTCTGATACTCAGTTTCGTTCCACATGCAACAGCCATAGAGGTGAAAATGGTATGGATAATATCCAATATGTATTCAATATGTATTTAAAAAATTAGATATAGATACCTAATGTTTGAATATCTATGTGATGTTTCAATTATCTGTATTTAAGTAGTAAATACATATTATAAAAAAATTATGTTATTTATCATTACAATTAGATAAATATTATAAACTTAGTATTTTTATATATTATTTTAATAAATATCTAATTTAATCTGTATCTTTATCCAGAAAATTAAAATGGAACATGGATATGATTTTATCACTGTGCACTCCGTATTCGCTCGGTTTTCACCCCTTTATACAGCCAAGATTATAAATCTAGAGAGAAAATAAATTTATTCCGTAATGCTCCCCCTTCTTTATATATATATATATATATATTTTAGCTCAAGTCCTGATCCATGTGAACAAGGAAATTAACGATTAGTAATACTCTATTTTAAGAAATAATAGTAACACTCTCTAAAATTTTGAGATTACTTAAATATCTAGAACTAGTCCATTCGATTTAACATTGTAGTAACTTTTGAATTGGTATATATGTTTTATTCTTTTGCTTCGAAATGCCAGTACGCCTATTTTGAATTGGTATATGCCTACGTGCACAGAAATGAGAACACAACCCTGATTTCTTCCTTGAAAAATTAAAGCAATCTCTATTTTGCCTTTGCTGGCAAGTGGCAACAAGGGATATCAGATATAATTATATATACATATTACCAAAATCATCAATGAAGTCAATACCAGTAATTCATAAAAAAAAAAAAAAAAAAATACAAACTTAACACTTTTCTTAAAATCACACCTGATTTTCCAAACCCTAGCGGCCCCTACCCCGACCCCGGCCTCGGCCTTCAACTGGATTATTCTCATCATAAATATTTTTCATGTTCATGCAATAATCAGCTATCTCTCTAAACCTCGGCACGCTCCTCAAATCAACCACTGTCCCATCTATTAGTGTAATTACAATATCGCCCCACTCTCCGATAAGCCGAGGCACCACCTTCACTTCCTTTACCGAACTGTACGGGAAATCAGACCTGTCTTGACCAGTGAATCCTGATATAACTGTAACCCGTTTGTTGGTGAACCGGTACCGAAGAAACAAAGCACGAGATACTGCAGCCAAGGTTAGAGGTAGCCATAACAAAGTGAAACCTAGTAAGAGGTTGGCCACGAGGTCACCATAGTGGGCCCCACCATCGAAAAAGATTTTCTCCTGGTCTTCTACGTTGGTGGTACTCACGGAGGCGGTACCAGTGGTACGGGTGGTTCGGGAGGAGGCGGATGCCAAAAGCTTGGTGCTTTTGAGTTGGGGGATGGGCGGGAAGAGAAATTTTGAATATACAGGGGGTTTTGTGTATAATGAGGATGGGTGAGGTGGCCGGAAAAGGGAGGTGGTGGCAGCAGGGGTGGTCATTTGTGTGGATTGTTTTTTTCGTTCCCTTTGTTTCTTCTTTCTTATTGTTTTTCTTTTTCTTTGGCGATGATTTGGATAAGATTTTGGTGAGATTTTGATTGGTAGAGCTGGAGAGGTCTAGTTTGAAAACAATGGAAGATGTTGTTATTATAGATGCCATAACGCCTTCGATGAAAATTAATTGGGCCCCTTTTCCAATTCAGGCTCATGGGCTTTCTTTGAGGAAATGAAATGATTTGTGAGTCAGCTCAATCTGGCCTTGTTTATTTTTGCACAGACCACGAATCCAATTGGGAACAAATGGGCTTAAAATTAGACCCTACATCTACAGCTCTTCAGGATCTTGGCCTAACACATATCAGAATTTTTCTGTCTTTTTTTATAATTCGTGAAATGACTCAAGGATGAGGCCATGACGGATCACTTGATCTCCATCTTATCTTGATATACTTTTTTAAATTATCTAAATAAAGTTAAAAAATATAAAATAAATTTATAAGTACATGACTAGATATATAGCTAGAAGTACCAATCCATTTTTATGCAATTTAAACACTATATGTTGATGCATTAAGAACCCATAATTTTGAATCATTGACAAATTCAAAATTATTTGGTAAACGATAAAAAGAAGTAAGTCAAAATTGAAACTATATTTTCAATTTTTTTGAATATTACTATAGTATAAATAACGATGAAGAAGATAGTCAAATAGATAAATCTCACCTCTCTAATAAGGGTTTAATCGGCTTGTGTTCCGGATTTTCTAAAGTAATTCAATTTTTGGGTTTTAGATCGGGACCGTCCGATTCAAATTTGTCGCTTGAGATTATTTTGTGATTCGAATTCATCTCTCAGAATGTGTGCGCTCCACTTCGGATAGATTATCTTGAATTTGAATTAGACGATCCCAATTTAAAACCCAATTTTTGAGTTACTTTCTCTTTTTTCGAACATTCCAAACAAATTAAACAGAGATTGATAAAGTAATACATTAATATGTGTTTATTGTTAATGTATTGATAATTATTACAATTAATGCACAGCACGTGGAAATCTAAGTTAGTTAAATCTCGCTATTCTAACCATGCATCCATGTAAGGTGGTAGTTAGGAGGTGTAATTGCTTGGCTATATGTCTCTGTCTATAAGATAACAAGATATATGGCTTATTTTGCTTTTTAAACATCAACGCACATGTCCGTTATTACATTTATAAGACAAAGTCTTATTATTTATTTATTTGTTTGTTTAAACCCCAATGCACGTCTGTTGTTTACAGAACAAAAATGGTTAATTAACAGTGGGAACACTGTAATGAATTTATAATTAATTTGTGAAATTGCTTAGTACCGATTAATGTGGTTATTCAATTAAGCTCTTTGTTGAAAAAGAATTAACTACAAAAATAATTAAATATCGAAATTCTATTAGCTTGGAAAAATGTGGAAAATGCAACTTTTTACCAATAATTGGGAAAATTGGTTATTTGCCACTCTAAAATCTTCAAATTTGAAAAATGTCATTCCGAAATTTGAAATTGTAATAATGACACTCTAAACTTGATTGTAAATTATTGAAGTACCCATTAACCCTTCATTAAGAAAAACTAATAACATGTTTCAGAAAAAATGACAGTCTTCTAATTGGTTGATTTCTGAGAGCAAATTAATGGGTCATTTCTCTACTTCTGACACTTACACAAGTGTATACCTTAATATCACTGTATAAGCATAAGAAGTAGAGAAATAACTCATTTACACAATTATATACCTAAATGTCAAATTATAATGATATTTTTCTAAAGCATGCTATATATATATATATATTTTTTTTTTTTTTAATGAAGGGTGAAATGGATATTTCAGAAACTTAAAATGAGGTTGAATAGAAAAGGTATTAAAATGAGTAAATTTGTGAGTTTATGAAGTTTAGAAGGGTAAATATGATATTATAAATTTTAAAGGGGAAAATATGTAATTTCCAAGTTTTTGAGGGTTTACATGGAATTTCCCCTTAATTTAATATATGGCTAAGACAATACTACTTTTCATGTGAAAAATCAGTTTGAGATTTGAATGAATTTTTTTTTTTTGTGAATAACTGAATATGAATATAAAAGGACCTGACTCTTATTCTTTCTAAAATAAAATAAAAATAAAGGACTGGTAACAATTTTTAGAATGTCATGAGCAATTGAGAAGATCATGTATAAAAGTTTAACAGATGAAAGTTTTCAAGTATTTTCAAGATAAATTATCTATGAACTAATTAGTTACCACAAATAGGAACTGCATATATATTTTTGTTTTATTGGGTCCCAACCTAATAGAGCATGAGACCCCATTAGCGCATCAATTGGTGATATTTAATAGCCTCTGATGTGCTTGTGATGCCCAAATCAACTTAGCCTTTTGGAATTCCGATTTATAGAAGTTAGATAGCCGCTGACTTTAACTTCCATGTCATGTGAATCAACTTAGCAAAGATTCCTTCTAATTGTATTAAGTAATAATACTATCCTATAATAAGTATAATTTTTGCACAACAACTCTCCAACTGTGTCCACTTCCTTTTGAATCCAAATTCATACCTCCCGATTTTTTTTTTGTTGGCGTTGTAACTATCCTTCATTAATTTAAAAGATTTGTACTTGTGAATTGTTTGCCTCGTGTAAAAAACGTGTTGTGGCATGTTGTGATTTCAGTCTCGTGCTGTATTATGTTTTGATCAAGTTAATTTTTCACGTGCAGTGTTGTGCTGTGATCAAAATGTTATCAATGAATGGTCATGGCATGCGAATGATCACGCTGTGCCTAAGCGTATCGTGACCAAACGTGCCTCGTGTGACTTGTGCAACTATTTGATCATAATTTAAATTAGTTTATTAAAAACTAATCATTTGATCAATATTTAATGGTCATAATTACACATGACTCGCGTAACCATGTGTCATGACTAGAACCTTTCATGTGCCGTGACAAGCCGTACCAAAATTTCAAAAAATAATTATAGCACGTGAATGATCACGACACAAAACACACAAGTCACGACACATAACTAATATGTGTACTATTCCGTACCATAACCGTGCTGTTTTGTAACGAAACTGGTTCGCAGTGCCATTTTTTCCACTCTACCCCAGCTGCCCCAGTTAATTTACTCCTAACGATCATTCAAATTTACCCATTGCCCTTATTTCACATAATAGGAGCGGTGTAAAAAAATTTAAATTACGAGGGGGTAGCAACTATAATATGATTTTCAATGGTATGAATGAGATCAAAAGAGTATTTGCATTGGAAAAATAAACAAAGTTTGAAATTTATAATTCATAGGGGTTATAGTCCTCCCCTAGTCCCCTTCCTTTTATTGTTTTGTTTTTTTAACCCCAGCTCCTGTAGCATAGGTTATGTTGACTAATTTTTTACGATTTCTTTTCATATTTAGTATTGCTCCCAAACATAATAAATATGATCCATACACGATTTGATCGTAGACTAAACAGTAAAATATGAGTTTTAAGCCTCATTTATTTCATATAATATAATTTAGTCAAGCTGAACTAAAATATAATAAGCTGACCTTCAGATCAACTTAAATTGAACTAAACTAATCCACCTCTTTTAAATTTTATTTGAGTATGAGACTTAGCTTTTCATTATTTTTATTATTTTTAATCACTTTTTTTAAGAATTTAAAATAAGCAATTACTTTTGTTTTCATTAAGCATAAAGAAACTTATAATTTTATCAATTATAGAATCAACATTTTTTAAAAATGACATAATTTTCTACATTAACAAACTATGCAATCTAAAAACTAAATAAATAAATTTTTTTGAAATTGTACTACAAATATATAATTTTTTTATTCATCAACTCAACATATTTTTAACAAATAAATTAATTAAGCAAGATTCATTAAATGAAATATGCATCTCTAAGATATATAATTAATTTGTACATAACTCATTTTCTTATACAATTTATTTCAATCAAAATGAAAAAAAAAATAAAGAATAGTTTTATTATTGATATTATAATTTTGTAAGACAAAATAACTTGTAATATCAAAACAAGCCTTAAGCCAACAAATTATTACCAAACAAGGAATAGCTTAAGTCAAAGTATAACTTTAGGCATTAGTCAAACATAAATAATTTAGATCGGTCTAAATTGAAATAATCAAGTTAGAGCCCATTAGCTTTAGTCCACAACCAAACACCACCATATAGAATTTACTCATGTGACATAACTCTATTGATGAGTGAACATGAAAAGAAATTATCTCGGGCTACAGTTAGTTGATCTCTTTCTATTTAGCACATAATTGTGCAAACACAGAACTATCATTTGGTTTAGTGACGAGTTCAATATTATATGTATAGAAAGTCACACGTTTGAAATCCGAATGGAGATATTCCTTACAGGAGCAGATCTAAGATTTTCATCGGAGGGGGATATAAAAATAGCGGATTGGATTTAAATAGCTAATCATATTCAAACTTATTAGCTAATTGGGTAATAGATAAGAAAAACAATGCTGCAACTTGTAATTTTCAATGCTATGACTTCTAATTCTAATTACCAATCTGAAGTTAAGAGATTTTTTTTAATTTTAACTCAACTTACAAATTATAATTTCACGCCGAGGGTGGGGCAGGGGGGAGAGGGTGGGTTGTGCAAAAAAAAAAAAATTCAAGGAGAGGGCAAAGTTTATCTAGACCTATAAATCTCCATAAATTTTAAAATTCAGGATAGTAGTTGCCCCCGGCTCTACTTGGGTCCGCCCTAATTCCTTGCAGAAATTAAATAGTTGGATAACTTAATCTATAATTTTTATTAAAAAATTTATCTGAACCTATAAATCTGTATAAATTTCAAAATCCATAATAGCAGTTGCTGCTCTGGCTTCACTTGTATCCACCCTAATTTCTTATAGATATTAAATAATTGAGTGATATGATCTATAACTTTTACCAAAAAAAAAAATTAATACATTCTAGGTAGAGCATACAATCTTTTATTTTTTGGTCTCCCTGCTTTTTAATAATTAACCACTGTTAGAACGATCATATAAGAATTATTAATTATCTGACTTGGGTTAAAATATTGCCACAAATTATATATCACTTAGGAAATCGTAATCGTTTGGAAAATGTAGGTAATAACTGAAATAGAAATAAGAAAATCAATCCTGCGGCCAAGGTCCGTTTAAAAAAAAAAAAAGAGAGAGTAGGAAATCAGAATTAATTTGCTGCCACTGATTGGAATGTGTTTTTTCCGTTCTTAATATTACAGCAAACCTAACATTTTTATAGTATTAGCAAGAAAACCCCAAATTTTAGAGGTTTTTCTTAACCAAACTTTCTCGAGATATATTGCCGATAAATTGCATCCATTAAGAATATATGAGTCCGGCTATTGCTGTGACATTGGTGATATTAATTTACCACCAACTCCATAATTTATTGGATAGGCTTCAAATGATAAATTGAAGTTATTCAAATTGATATACTGATGAGTAATACGTTTACAATTAAAATTTATAATTTTTCAAAAAAAAATAATTTAAAAAACCTTAAAATTAAATTAGCAAAACTGACATTTCGAATTATTTTAGGTCGGTACTAATTACCTAAAGAAATTTCAAATGATCAGAACAATTAAACATATTTATTTTTAATTCACACACCCGCCTCCCGAAATTTTTATTAATATCCAAAAAAATATGAAATTTTAGAAACTAAGTTTTTCTGTTTTTTCTACCCAAACCGCAAAACTTTTTTGCGGTAATTCAGTCTAAAATCGCAAAAAAATTAAGGTTTAAAAAAAAACTGTATTTTTTTTTGCGGTTTCATATTTTTTGCATTTTCATATATTTTTATTTAAATAAAAATATTTTTATTTTTTTATTGAAATATTAAAAATATTTAATATATTTCTTTGAAAATAGATGAAATACTATATAATTTGATTTATTAGAAAGACTGCTACAAATAACCGAGATTAATATTTTTCATGACGAATTTCTTATGGCTGTAAGAAAAATTAATATATTTCTTTATGAGTTATTGGAAAAAAAAAAGCTTTGATTCTGAGTTATTGATCGATCCCAGTTAAAAAGCCACTTCTAAATAAATACATAAAATATTGTCATCCTTCTAGTATATTTTAATTTCTAAAAAGTTGTATCTATTTTTTAAAAACAAATATCACTTTAGTTGTCACACCCCAACAACAGGGTAGATAACTCGCCGTGCAAATCAGCGTCAGGTGATTTCTATCATCTTACATAATCATATATATACACATACATTACCAATGGCATAATCTTACTGTTCCTTGTGGCAAGTCCTGTAGTCTATCATCTTACTCCGAATAGGGTGCCTACATAACAGAGTCATGCGCTACTACAATTATGGTGCCTATGCAATTTCTATTATGTGCTACAAGTTCAGTGCTTACATAACAGAAATTACACGCTAGCTTACCCCGAATATGGTGCCTCTGCAATTTCTATTATCCGCTACAAGTTCAGCACCTACATAACATAAATTACACACTTATTCCAAATATGGTGCCTACATGATCGTCAGGTTTCATACTTGGGGTTCCTTAACACATTTCTTTTATAACAAGTAAATAGTTCATATCATGCATGCAAGTATATCATACAAAGGTTCATTTATATATATATATATATATATATATAGAGAGAGAGAGAGAGAGAGAGAGGGGGGGAGAGAGGCTAATAAACAATCAATTGTTTCTAACCTCTCGTGTAACCAAGTCGTTTTTCAATTTTTAATTCCAAATGATCGATCCAAACCGTTAGATGTGATCTCCATATTAAAATGTGCTAGGAGACCAAATTTTATATTTTTTTTTAGAATTTTTTTACTATTTATTAAGCCACTTTGAAAATCACTGATCCAACAATGGCTTAACCAAACAGTAAAATCAGAAGCTACTGTTGGATCAACAATTTTCAAAGTAGCTTAATAAATAGTAAAAAAATTTCAATAAATGTAAAATTTGGTCTCCTAGCACATTTTAATATGGAGATCACATCTAATGGTTTGGATCGATCATTTGGATTTTAAAAATTAAAAAATGACTTAGTTGCATGGAAGGCTAGAAACAATCGATTGTTTAGTAGCCCCCTCTCTCTCTATATATATAAATAAATAAAATGCAACTCAAGCACTTGATGTCAATTATGTCATTTTTCAAAACCAAAATTTTCAAGTAAAGTCACACTTCAATTCTAGCAAATAAGTTCATGCTCCTTATGACAAATCATGTCATTCATGCTATGCCATTCAAAATCACATTCAAGAGCTATTACAACTAATTAGCTACTAAACAAACAAGCCAACCACAACAACTATATGTAATCTCATTTTATCACTAAACAATTTAAATCACACTACCTTTTAATTTAAGCTATTGTTCATGCACCCTTGTAATTCACTTAAGGAATATAACCCATAATCAACTATATGTAATGTTTTCCAACTAATTCTTTTTAGAAATTAAGTGTACTAGAAGGATGACAATATTTTATATATTTACTTAGAAGTGACTTTTAAATCGGGATCAATAACTTAGAATTCAAGCATTTTTTTTTTCAATAACTCATAAAGAAATATATTAATTTTTCTTACAGCCGCAACAAATCCAACATGAAAAATATTGATCCAGATTATTTGTAGCAGTCTTTCTAATAAATCAAATTATATAGTATTCCATCTGTTTTTAAAGAAATATATAAAATATTTATAATATTTCAATACGAAAAATAAATAAATTATAAATATTTCTATTTAAATAAAAATATGAAAAATGCAAAAAAAAAATTGAAACCGCAAAAAAAATTTGCAATTTTTTTAAAACATAAAAAAAAATTTGCAGTTTGAAATTTAAAAACAACAAATCTTTTTTGCTGTAATTTAGTCTAAAACAGCAAAAAAATAATAATTACGGTTTGGCTAGATTTTGAAATAATGCAAAAACTTGGATAGTTTCTTAAATTTCATATTTTTTTTGGATATTAATACAAATTTCGGCCCAACCCCACGTGGAAGTTTAATTTCAGGCACCTGAACTTCTGAAAAAGTTTCTAGAATTATCAATTTGCAAACAAGAAAAAGAATAGGGTCTATTTTGTAACCTCACCCATTTGTACTATAATTTTATTAAGAAAATACCTACATTAATTTGCACGAGGAATAGCTACCTAAGATGTTTGTTACGAGCCCAGTACTAAAATAAGATGCTATGCTGTCATATCGTTAGGAAACATGAACGACTTCAATTTAATATTCGTACATATATATATATATATATATATATATATGTGTGTGTGTGTAGAGAGGCTATATTTGCGTAGGCATTCTTCCATTGCCAACCGCTAAGTTAGAAGCCAGGACATTTGCGTGCATGGTTGGTGTTGTGTCAATTTTCGTTTCCAGCTTGGTTCTTGCGTAAACTTTAAGATCCCAACTGTTTCGTGCCGCTAGATCTGTTTTTGTTTTGTTCTCATCCACATATTTATCTGAGAAATGCTCAGTACGCAGCAAAAAATGAGTTCCGAAAAATTAACAAGCCGTGTCACCGTGTGATATTTTTCTCTTTCAAACCTTTTGTCGTTTAGTCGGTTGCATCTCTGGTAAAAGGCTAAAAGCTATATATCTAGAATCGATACAGTAAATCTTGAATCGGATTGATTGAAACTAAAATAATAAAAATTAAATCTCATGAATGTTGTTTGTTCGCAACTAATGACAAATAATCAGCATCATTTACTTATTGAACATTTAGTATCGGTTTCTTATTAAAGAACCAACACAGATATATTCACATTTTTTATATGTATGCCATTACTGATTATCGGTACTCTGTTCTTGTAACACTGATGATATATGTATATATATATACGAGGAGGGATCAAGTTACAACATTTTTTGAGTTACAACAAGTTACAACAAGTTTTTTTTTTAATTTTGAAAGTCCAAATTGTCGATTCAAACCGTTAGATATGATCTCTACAATAAAATGTGCTTGGAGACCAAATTTTATATTTTTTTGAAATTTTTTTACTATTTATTAAGATGGGTACAAAATTAAATGGTCTGAATTTGACTAGTTTTTGTACTCATCTTAATAAATAGTAAAAAATTTCCAAAAAATGTAAAATTTGGTCTCCAAGCACATTTTATTGTAGAGATCACATCTAACGGTTTGGATCGACGATTTGGACTTTCAAAATTAAAAAAAAGCTTGTTGTAACTCAAAAAATGTTGTAACTTGATCCCTCCTCTATATATATATATATAATGTACTAGTGTTACTAGTATAGATTACATCTATCTAAGATTTTTCATTTTGTGGGTTTTTCATCTATTTAAAAATTGAAACAGTAAATCCGGATTAAATATTTAGACATGTATATATTCAAGATGTAAAATGGATTTTACGCTGGTCAAATTAGGCTTTACATGAGGACAGCAAGTATAGACAGACTGAGAAGTTGTCAGGGATAACTTTCATGATCCAAAGCAGCTCTGCAGTGCAGAAATTGTGAATCTAGAAATCTAACCTAGACTATAAAGACGACAAGATAAAATTATCAAAGAAAACGCAAACTATAGATGAACAGATGAAAAGCATGCTACGTACTTTTCACACAAAAACCAATTGGGATTTTGAGGTGGGCACAAATTCATGCACAATATAGCAATCGAAATTAGTAGTAGCAATCATGGTCCTTTTTGAAAAGGACCCCGGCCCCTTTGGTTTCTTTATCATCCAAGAGTGATAGGAGAGATGATTATAAGGAGATTCCCTCTTTGACATTTTTTATTGTGTGGCTATTTATGTAGTAGACCGAACTTCTTTTCTTACCAGTTCTAAACTAAAACAAAAATGTGTCCTTTATATTATGTAGTAGTTTGTATATACTTATCGAAACATTTAGTAATCTTTGCATAACTAGGAGAAAGACAGATCAAAGACCACATGCACACAGTAATTGTAATAGCTCTGTTTCATATTTTAACACTATATATCAATTCACGAAAATTAGATGAATTGGTGATTTGTGTAGATTCACAATATGGTTTAATTTTAACTTGGAGCTTCATAAAGCAAATAATTAACAGAGCCACACAAGTAGGTGATCTTGAAAGAACTGAGCTATGGCAGAGAGAGAGAGAGAGAGAGAGAGAGAGAGAGATCAGAGACAAAGATATGTGTGCTTGTGACTGCGCTGGTCCCACATTACATTTATCTGAAAACCCTGCAAACCGCACAAGGTTATGTTTCAATTGCGGTAAGCTACCACGTTCCCCAGCTGCTATTTCATGGACTTTGTTCGTTTGCCCTTTTGCATAAGCATTGACCGCCTTTTTTTTGTTTTAATTAACCTTTTAAAATGTTAATTTTCGCTCATTTTCCCCTATTTCAAGACTAAAATTATTCTTAAAAACACCAATTACACAATACAGATCGTCATATAGTTTAAGAAATTAAATGGGAATACGTTTTTTTTTTTTTTTTTTTGAGGGCTTAATTATACGTCAACGTATCAGCCATCATGTATGTATGCATGTGCTCATGAGTTGATTAGAGCCTGAAATGGCTTGGCATGATCCAGACAGTAAGATTTTTCTCATTTCATTTTGAACTGGAATGGCTCTTTCTTATATTGATGAAGGAAAAAAAAATCTAAAATTTGAAGGCCGATGCCTTTCTTTCTTTGTTTGTCAGCTGGGCCATTGCTATGTTGGAAGAATTCTCTGCGGCGCATACGATACATTACACTGTATGGAAAGTTACTGACATCTGATACACAAGTTACTTGGATAAAGCCTTTGAGTTTTAGGCCTTGTTTCACGCGCTTGTTAAGGAGTAATTAGTAATTACTTCCTAGTTTATGAAGGTGCAGCCACAGAAAATCCCAAATCCTGATCAGCTGTTTGCTAAACATCTCTACTGTATCAGCCTCACCAATCACCATCTTCTTGCTACTCTGTCCTCTACTTTTTGTCCTTTTCTTTTCCGGAATTTTTGTTTTTGCTTACTCACTTTCTAAGTAGATTTTAAGGTTCATAAGAGGAATCAGAAAATTGATCGATTGAGTGAGAGGTTACATTTTTTTTTTGTCACGAGCATAGATAATTTTTTTGGCGCTTTTTTTTTTTTGATAACCTGGCAGGAGCTGCCATGTGCTTTGATTGAAATGAAACAAAATGTGATTACAACTGAGCTTATTTGCCTATTCTCAGTACCTATAACAACTTTACATTTGGAAATCTGAAATTAACCAAAATTAAACATTAAACATGCTTGAGCCATAGCTCCATCTCCTTGTAACTTCTGTACGCCAGTGCTTTGGCTTGTGTCTTGTGCCTATTAAATATAATATCATTTCTGTTCTTCCAGATGTGCCAGGCAGTGCATATGAATCTGGTTACCCATTCTTTTTTCCGCATCTTCCCTTCTCTCTTAACCATCCTCCATGATTCTTCCCATATTTACTCCACTGTTGCTTCAATCTTTAAAATTGGTGATGATAATAAGTTCGATAAGTGGAACCATGTTGCCACTGCCTCTGGACATCAAAATAACATATGAATAGTGGATTCTACCGGGCAATTCCTACAGCATACACACTCAGGCCACTAATTATCGACTTTGACAATATAATCTTAAATTAAAATCCGCTTAAGAAATTCAGATTACTTGCTCATCAAAAACGTGAACGGCTATTAATTTTTAGCAGAAATGATGAAAACATCTGTTTTTTTTTTCTTTTTCCAAACGAGTGTATATAAATAAAAAAAAATGTATTTTTTTAATTAATTAGAGGACTCTTTAGAAAAAAAAAATTGATATTACACATTTTATTTTGAAAATTAAGTACGTAACCCTCATAATTAATTGGCTAGTAAGAAAGCTTTCAAAGGAAAATACAAATCAATAATCGTTCAGGTAATCAATGCATTTCTTATAGTTCAATTCCACGATTCACTCTGGTTAAATAATTACCACAATAAATAGGGGGTTGCTTCTGTCACACGCCATCTAATGCGTGTAAGACAATTTTTTATTCTTTTTCTAGTCCTTCCAGTGGTACCCTAGCATTTAAAGTTCAAATAATCACCCAAAAATAAAAAAATAAAAAACGTGCGTCGCATTGGGAAAAACAAATGAAAGATCTACCGCATATCTTAACTTAATATTTCTTTTTCAAGTCCAAACATACATATGACACAAATACAAACTTGTTACACTTTCAGAATATTAAATTGCTAGATATTACAAAATATATACGAAAATTAAATAGAGAGGTCCTAAACAACGGCTCCTGAAATGAGAAATAAGTAGGGGTGAAAACGGAGCGGATACGGAGTGGATAATGCTGATACCATATCCGCATCCGTTGGATAATGAGCGGATACGGATAGTAAACGGATATCAAAATTCAAAACCAAATCCGCCTTAAACGGATACGGATATGGAACAGATAGTCTACGGATACGGATTCGAATACGGATATAAAACGAATAATGGTCGGATAATTAAGATATATGAACTTCTAAGATACAAATATTAATTAAAATATTAAATATAAATATTAATGAACTTATAAGAGATGAGAGATAATCTATTCATATAATATATATATATCAAATAAGTGTATGGTAACAAAAGATGTTGTGGTGTAGTGGTTTGAAGCTTAGTCTAAAGGCATTGAGATGGGAGGACATGGGTTCAAATATTTATTTCTCTTTTATATGGGTCTGGCCAAACTATCCGAATCCGGATAATCCGGATATCTGCTCCGTTTAGGACTCCCTATCCATATCCGGATCTTTTATGAATTTCTGAAAATTATCCGAATCCGTATCTGAGAATTATCTGAATCCAAATTATCCAGATTCGGATTATATCCGGATACGGAGCGGATATCCGCCGGATAATCTGGCTCCGTTTTCACCCCTAGAAATAAGACATCTTTTCCCTTTCTTCTTTTACTGCCAGGACCTTAAGTTTTCTATTTTTACAAATGTAATAAATCTACTATCAGGGGCGGGCCACATGCTCCCAGAGGGGTACAGCTACTCCCCTTAGATTTTGAGTTTTAGTGAAGATTGGAACGTTCCGATCAATTTTGTCTCTCTCTGAAATTTTGTTGCCTCTATTTGGATGTTTAATTTATAATTCAGGTTAAATTTAGAGTTAAAATTAAAATAAATTTATTAAATTATGATTGATAATTAGAATTATAGACTAGAGCATCAGAAATTACAAGTCAGAGTATTTAAAAATATAAATTAAAACATTATTTTTTTTATCGAGTACCTAATTAGCTATGAGTTTAAACCCGATTCAATATTTTTGTTCTCCTACCGAAAATTCTGAGTCTGTCCGTGTCTACTAGTACTCTATATCAAGAGGAGCTAGCTCATTTGGGCCCATGCACTAGAGCTATAAGGTCGTCATGAAGTGGATTAGTTGTCTATTTTGCCATCGACTATCAAAACAAAGTTGATTCCTCTGGAAAACTTTTCCAAAGGGTTTGAAACTGAGCTTTCATGATGGTACATCCGACTTCCACCAATTGCTGGATAGATCCATTGTATGACATGACCTATCATACATCTGAAAAGAATTGCAAATAAAAAAAATTTCGACATTGTTCCATTGAATGATGCATCCCGATCGAGTTGTTAATTAACAAGCTACCCATACATTACACCAAAGTCTACGTAGCTTATATAAATTGATCATCGTTATCTTAGATTGAGAATATCCTGGGGACCTCAAATGATGATCTGTCACAAAAATAGCTAAAAATTACAACGAATAATATATCCCGCACATACACATTCCGAATTCTCACACCGATTTTAATTTGAATTTATTCAGCTGCGATTGCATCTACCACCTCTCGATCAGCTTGTACCGCTTGCATGCTCTGGTACCATGCAATATTAGGAAATTGATCGATCCAACAGCAAACAGCCGTACGTTCAACATCCCCAACTCGCACACGTTCAATGAAAATTGTGATGCTCCGTCCATGACCAGAACGGTGGCTGTTCTTCGACACTGCACAACAAGCTGCTAAAGTTCCCCTCTTGCACACCTGGCTCGGTCTTTGCGCAGGGCAAGTGGTGATCCGATGGCCGCTGTGTGCTCTGATTAAGTAGTTGTTCAAACTCACCAACCCTAACTGAACCAGGGTTGAAAAAGGGTAGCCCTTGGTGCACTTCTGGGGTGATTGGGCTCTCAATTGGAGGTGTTCTTGAAATGTCCAAGTTAATTTCAGAGCTGTTCTCACTCCTGTTGCTACAAGAGGCTTCAGTTTCTTTGTTTAGGTTGATTAGGTCTGAATTTTCTCTCCCCTTCAATGCCATGATCTGTACATGCCCAGAGTTACCATTTTATTTTGTTTGGTTTAGTTGGTTTAGAACAGGTACAAGGTACAAGGTTCAATCAGGTCCTGATGAGAACCCACTTATTAATGAACCAACAATTAATTAATTGTCCACCGCAAAGTAAGATCCATTACTAAAAAGCATTGAATTTTGTATGCTAATATAGTTGTATTGATTAAGTTTAGTTATTAACAACTGGACACGTGCATGAGAGGGATTGAATGCTTAAAAAAAAAAAGAAATCTGTCCTTGACATGTAATTGTACTGAAACTATAATTACTATTATTTTTTGATGCAATATAAAATTTCAAATCTTAATGTTTTACGTATATTTGTAAAAGCGAAAAAAGAATTTCAGGTAACAATTATTTGTGTTCATTTGAAGATATGATAATAACCAAGAATTTACTCCAGTTATATTCCAACGCAGTTTATCTAAACAACTCAAGTTCTTATTAACAAACAAAATCGGATTATATTAAAGGAAATCATAAAAAGTATCCTGGAAAAAAAAGATATACAGATAATAAAGTCGAGTCTACTTTTTTAAAAAAAAAAAAGAAGAAGAAGAGGATAAAGTTGAGTAGAAAAAATATTTTAATAAAATAAAGAGTACAAGAAAAGCTATCTTGTCACTCATGTCCAAATTAAGGTAAGATCCCCTTAATCTCCCGTATGAATTAGATCACCAATCATTTGCAAATGTACATCGATGATGAGACCAGTAAACAGAGGTCGTATCTTTCTAAAAAGACTCAAAACCATTCAAAAGGGTACTGAGTCATGCCAACGAATGACAGAAAAACATGCTGATCCCAATAAAACGAAAAAACAAAATAAAATTACGTAGTATTTTTAACAGTTCCCAATGAGAAGTAAAATGCATTTACCACATGTACTAAATACATTAGAAGTTAATAATATATGTAAATATTATGTTATGGCCATCGAATACTTATGGGCTAATATGTTGTTGAAAATTTATTAATGTGATAACTTTAGCGATTCTCAAGTAACTTTTCATTTTCTAAATCTAACTTTAAAAATTTAATTGATACTGTGTGTATATCACATATATGAAAAGCAATAAAGTCAGTGCAAACATTTCTGCTTTTACCTGTATTTTAAATTATTTTAATGACAATTAAAACTTAACCGTCTTTCTTAAAAAAATGCCAGTATATTTATTCAAATTGCATGAACTTTGATATACAACTAATTTTTTTAAATTGATATATATGACTAACTTATTTAACCAATAATATACAGAGGTATTTTTTTGTACGACATTTTTTTTTGCTTAATATGAATAATGTTGTCAAGATAGTCAATTTATTATCAGTATATACCAACCCATTTAGGAAAAAAAAATCAATATTTCACCTACGGACATGAATCATGAAAAAAAAAATGGACTTGAAACTAATTAGGAAATACATTTGATGAAATCATCATTGAGATTTGTCAAGGAATTATATATAGTAAATAAACTTATACCTGAGAACAATTACTTTCTGATTTGGACCCAAATATTTTCACTTGTACAATAACCTCGGGATTGCTACAAAAGAAAATAGAGAAAATAAATATATTTTTTTAAAAACTAATTTAGGATATATACCCAAGATATATAATTATTCTCTTATCTATCTTTTGTCATTCAAAGTTCACTAAACCAATAAAAAATTCGTTGTGTTTTCTGCAAGTGACATTAGAAATCGATGCAAGCTAAACTTATTACGCCATGCATGAAAGCATTTTTTAAGATTTTAATAAAATTCACTATAAATGAACTAGATAGTATAATGCAAGCAAAAAAAAAATCATGCAACTGAAATCAAACAACGAAATGGTACACTGCATCCATACCTCAGCTTGAAGTTTCTTGTTTTGAGCTTGGAGAGCTTCATTCTCTGACTTGATAGCCTCAAACTGCCTCTTAAGCACATCATAGTCTTTCTCTAGTTGCTTTGTCTTCCACCTTGCTCTTCTATTTTGAAACCAAATTGCCACCTGTCTTGGTTGAAGACCCAAAGCTCTTGCTAATTGAATCTTTCTCTCTGGCTCAAGCTTGTTGCCTAGTTCAAAGTTCTTCTCAAGGGTTCTCACTTGCTCTATGTTGAGCCGTCGCTTTTTTTCCCCGACCTGTGAGCAATCGTCAGATAACTCATCTTCTCCATTTGCCGGGTCTTCGCATGGCTCCATTCCATGGAACTGCATTGGTCTTTTTCCAAGCATCGGTGCCATCCCTACATGTCAGGTGTGGCAAAAAAAAAGCCCCAAAAACAGAAAAATAAATAAATTAGTTCTATATGTATTGTGTAATAGTACCATGAGATTCTTGGCCTGGAGCATTTAATATGATAATTTTTTTTATCTGATAGAGAGAGAAGTTTCAATCGGTTATGGACAAGAAACACTTTAATTCAACTGGAACGATAATGGACATAATTTTCCTTCCTTGGTGGTTTATGAGGGATAAAATGTTCAAGGTAGTACGTACCTCTAAAATTATGGAGATTCGTGCAAGGATTGGCTGTGAGGAGAGTGTTAGTGGCAGGAGCATGTTGGGGTTGGTGGTGTTCTTCTTGTGTTGTTTGCATGTGCAATAAGAAGTTCGTTGGGAAGAAAGAAGGAGATCCCATGCCATTACATGCAATTTGCTTCATCAGATAATTAATGGCGGTTTACAAATACTAATCTCCTCTCTAATTATGGCAATGTACGCTTGATATGATGGAGAGAATTGTGGTAGGAGAGAGGAGACTCTGAGCGAGTGAAAGGTGGGAAATGGAGATATAGATGAGAGAGACGGAGACAGAGAGAAAGAGAGAGAGAGAGAAGCGCTGACATATGCTGAGGAAAAGGTAGGGGTCCAACTGACAAGAGATGGAGAAAATGCAGTGAATGGAAGTGTTTGGTTGTAAGCAGACTCAGCCTTTGTACTGTCATCAGAAAGTTTTTCTCTACCTTTCCTGATTTGCTTTTTTTTTTTTTACTTGGGTTCTTTTTTCTGTATTGGTACAGCATGAAAAAGTTTACTTTTGAGTTTGCGGTACTTCCGGAAACTATGAACTTATTTAAGATCCACATCGGACTGCTCCGACCTCCGATTAATATAACTTCTCGGTATATTCTTCAATGGGTCAGATCTGATAAATGGTGGTTTAGAACTTGAGATGATTGAATTTTAAATGCAGGGCTTGAATATTTACATCAGATCAAGTTGGATAAAAAAATAAATCTGGTTGAGTTGACCATTAATTGAGTCTGTTTCATAATTGTACTCTCTTGTAATGACATAAATGCTATATGGATATATATATATATATATATATATATATATATATAGAGTGGGGTTAAAATGCACCCTTCTTTTTGTGCTCCAAACGTGCACTCTCTCCTCGTTTCTTCATTTTTAAAGTTCAAATATTTGATTTGAATCTACCAACGTGTTCTACATATTAAAATGTACTTGGAGACCAAATTTTACATTTTTTGGAAATTTTTTACTATTTTTTCAGAATTTTTTATTAAACTTAACAATAATAAAAAATTCAGCACAGTGATGATTTTCAAAAATTCTGAAAAAATAGTAAAAATTTTCCAAAAAATGTAAAATTTGGTCTCCAAGCACATTTTAATATGTAGAACACGTTGGTAGATTCAAATCAACTATTTGAATTTTAAAAATGAAGAAACGAGGAGAGGGTGCACGTTTGGAGCACAAAAAGGAGGGTGCATTTTAACCCCACTCATATATATATATATATATATATATATATATATATATAGTATGGCTAACGTGCTTCCTCTAGCATATGGGCCGAAATGCTTCCGGTGAAAATCTGAAATTTAAAAATCTAAAAGTCGATCTGAACCGTTCATCTCTTTCTCCATATTAATATCTGCTTGGAGACCAAATTTTACATTTTTCTGAATTTTTTTACTATTTATTAAGCCACTTTGAAAATCGCTGATCCAACGGTGGCTTACCAAACAGTAAAAATCAGAGGCTACCGTTGGATCAGCGATTTTCAAAGTGGCTTAATAAATAGTAAAAAAATTGATAAAAATGTAAAATTTGGTCTCCAAGCAGATATTAATATGGAGAAGGATATGAACGGTTCAGATCGACTTTTTGGATTTTGAAATTTCAAATTTCCACCGGAAGCATTTCGGCCCATATGCTAGAGGAAGCACGTTAGCCATACTCTATATATATATATATATATATATATATATCGCATGACACTCTTTTTTGGTGACATCGGATAACACCGTGTATTTTCAAAGTCGAAACAATCGATCCAAACCGCTCAACTTGATGGATATGTTAAAATGTGCTTGAAGATCAAATTTTACATTTTTATGAATGTTTTTACTATTTATTAAGATGGGTACAAAAATTCAACAGTATGAATATAATAATTTTGTTAAATACTTAATAAATAGTAAAAAAATTCCAAAAAATTTAAAATTTGATCTGCAAACAAATTTTAACATATTCATTATGTTGAACGGTTTGGATCGATGATTTGGACTTTGAAAACTTTGAAAATGCACGATGTTATCCGATGTCACCAAAAAAGAGTGTCATTTGATCCCTCCTCTATATATATATATAGTACCCTCTCTGCTTCCGTATTTGCATAATTACCTATATATAAAAATAGTTGTACTCGTAATTAAATAAATTATCCATTCTTTAAAAAGATGCAGAAATCAAAATTATCTTCTTAAATATAGTAATAGTAATAGTAGTACTAAAAAAAATAAAAAATAATAATAATTGAAGGGAGCCTAAAACATGCATGTCTTAAATTCATTTTTTGTATGGCAGTATAAAATTTTCTATTGTGTATCTTAAAATTTATACCATTTCATTGTGATGGAATATTCTCATATTTTATATAATTATAAAGTATTATATTTTACGAGTATTAAATAATATATAGATGTAGGATCTATCTGTTGTAAATTTTGTTATTTTTTATTATATTATTCTCAATTGTCTACTTTTGACATATACTTTACCAATATGACCAACATCCATTAATTATTCGTTTCAAATTCTTATTTTTCAATTATCCGTTTTTTATCTTTCAAACCAACCTTAACGTATGAAACATATATATGAGTTCCATTTTGTTTATAAAATTATTACGGTTGATCATATTTCCTCTGAAGACAAAGAACATATAGAATATATTATATATGTTACGTGTATATATATATATAGATCCCTTAGATTAAAATAATTAATTCCTTATAAACCTATGTTATTTTCTAATAATGAAACAATCATAGCACCATATATACATATCATTAATATATTTTTTTTTTTTCATTTTAAACAATGACACAGTTTCTCCAACGTGTAGTTTACGATCATGTCAATGTGTATGTAATTCGTCTCAATCTGTTTTTCAGTAAACGGTAAAAAACTAGTACAATATGTTACAATTAATGGGAGAGCATCAGCAACCGATACTATCGGTATACTCTCGTAAAAATTACTGTCGCTACTAGAAAAAACACATTTGTATAGATATACCTCCACAGATAATTAATTTTACTCTCCCATAGATACATTTAGAACTAAGAATATATAAACGTAAACATATATGCACCTACGTTAATTTACAATGATTGCACTCCTAGGGAACATCACCTCTACGGTGATTATTCCTATAGCTAGTTATCAGTCAATCAATTACTTAGATATAATACCGTTTTACACGATCTGATTATACCCTGTTTGGCTGTTTCTATATTCTGGATTGGCACGATCTACCATTTGCAGTTTATTTTATTTTAGGTTTATGTTGGTTTCGTTCTTTTGTGACTCGAGTTTATGTAGGCTTGCCTCTTGCGCATGTACTGTTATTTATAATTATATATCCATTTACACAGCGTTGTGGGTTGAATATTTTTGAGAGTATAAAACTGACTTAGTAATTGTTTTTTTTTTTAATCAAATGCAGTAATTAAAGTATATTTTCTTGTGGGTTTATATCAATAGCACACAATTTGATTTTCCATGACTAATAAAATAGTAATATTTTCTAATAATGAAATAGTAATGCACATGTGGCATTTTCTTAGAAATTTTAATTGAGGTCTGAAACATAAATTACACAATGTGGTAGGTGGAATTTAAATTCCAGTTTTTACTATCATAAAGTTGAATTTTAACCACTGACTCATATGAAAATTTTAGGCTGTGAAGAAAAGTTTAAAATTATAGGAATGACTAAACAGCTTGGTTGCAGATCCGTTCGCAGTACGGCAGTAGGCTTGTGGCACAGAAAATCTAAGGAATATGTCCATTATAGATTTATAGAGTTTCATTGCTAGACTTCGGAGCTAGGAATTTAAAAAAGTAAATGTTGGTTGTATTTGTATTTTATTTTGAAGCGAGAAGTGGGGTTGTCAATTGCCATGTGGGGGAGAATTCCTTGGAAAGAATTTATTTGTGAAATTTTTTTTTATTTTTTTTTATTGAAGTTGGTTAAGGAAGATTCTCTTGGGGGATATGAGATGTGGGGTTCCATTAGATAATACAGCCCATATTTTCAGCTACATGTTATAAGCACAGATCATGCATAAATAAACTTAAAAAAGTAATAATAAATTAACGAGAGAGAGAGAGTATTATATCTGCAGGGCACTTAACATTTAAAATTTATATCCCAAATTCAATATATGGCACCTAAAACAATTATTTGGCATTTTTAATTGTGACGTCAGCACAATATTCAAAACAGTTAGGGCCTGTTCCGCAACGAGGAAATTTTGTAGGAATGAGGATTTTTAATTTGGAAATGAGAATTTTGTATTGTCAAAACCAAAGCCATTTAACTCATTGAAAATTTTAAAATATAGGTGTTCGGCAAATGCATGAGAAATTGGTAGATGTTGGTTTTCTTGTTTCTTTTTATAGAATATGCAATACTAAAATTAAACTATATTAAGTGTATTGATGCTAATTATTAATTATGATTAATATAATTGTACATATCAGATTTTAAAAAATAATTAGTGAATTGATTACACACTGCTAAGTAATAGCATAGTGAACTGACATAAAATTACTAGACTAATGTGACAAGATTATATTAGTCGTTAAAATAGAAATTTAACTTAAAAATTAGCCTTGTGTTTTATTCAACCGTGTACTTTTAAATTCTTTTTTGTTTAATAATTTTAGTTTTATGTTTGATAAATTATTATGAGGAGGGTTCAAATGCCTCTATTTTTGGTGCCTCCGTCATGCTTCTATTTTTTAAAACTTTAATAACTCAAAATTTAAAACTTAAAAGTCAAAATAAAACCGTTGGATGTGATTTACATTATTTTATCTATGCACTTGTAAAAAATTATGACGTTTCAACTTTGTTTTTGTTATCATCAAGAGCTTGTAAAAATGTACTAATGTGAACAATTTCTACATGTTGATTTTTCAGCTAATTGATTCAAATATAAAGAAAACCAAAATGTGATAAAAAAAATTTGAGCACATAGATAAAATGGCATAGATCACATCTAACGGTTTTATTTTGAAGTTTATAATTTAAATTTTGATTTATTAACGTTTTAAAAATGGAGGTATGGTGGAGGCACACAAAATGGAGGCATTTGAACTCTCCTCAATTATTATTGTATTGTTGAAATGCTATTTGAAGTTATTATTAATTTTGTGTTTCAATTTTTATATTTATGTATTTTAAACTATTTTAGCTTAATCACAATTTAATGAATTTAATAAATGGAACAAATAAGAACTTTGATTAATAAACAATGAGAAAGGAACAGGAACAAATTATTGCTCCATTTGCGTTTAATCACAAATGAGAATGAGAAATAAATTATTGTTTACAACTTTTAGCTCTATTGGATTTAATTAATTTACCTCAAGCAAAGAGATCAGAATTTGGGAAAAAAAAGAGAGGTGAGAGTTAATTTTTTTTTTCCGTGAATAACAATGCAAGAGATAGGAATAAAACTCACAAAGTATTACAAATGAGAATTAAAATTAGTCCACCGAACACTTTATTAGAAAAAATAGCCTTAATCTCAATTTTTTTTATTGTAAATATCTTTTTGAGTGAGTCTATGGTACTATGCATATTACGATTTGGCACCGTGCTACGGCTCTATATTCGAGTTTTTAAATCCTAACGGTCGATCCGAACCGTTCATCTTGTTCTCCATATTAATATGTGTTTGGGGACCAAATTTTACATTTTTTGAAATTTTTTTACTATTTTTTTTAGATTTATTGAAAATCACTATTTTTGAATGGTCCAGAATTTTCAGATCAAGTGATTTTCTAAATATTTAAAAAAAATAGTAAAAAAATTTCAAAAAATGTAAAATTTGATCTCCAAACACATATTAATATGGAGAACAAGATGAACGGTTCGGATCAACCGTTAGAATTTGAAAACTTGAATATAAAGCCGTAACACGGTAATAACCCGTGATATGCATAGTACCATAGACTCATTTTATATTTTTTATCAATCGAATTGGTAGTAGGCATTTAAAGCCGCTAACCTTCAAAAAAAAAAAAAAAAAAAAAAAAAACTCATTTTTTCCCAAAGTTCCTATGGTATTTGCTGCAGCCGAACTGGCTCTTACGGAATGATGAGTAATAGTAAGAAAATAACACTTTCCCGTGAAATATGAAAACTTGAAAAAGTTTATTAGAGAAAGAGAGGAATCTAGGGATGGATGGGTCCTGTGAGCGCAGCCCTTGCCACCTAACCCACGTACAGCTATCGTGCAGCATCTCTCTCTCTTTCTCTCTCTAGATCTCTCTCTCAACGCACACACGCACACACAACAACGAACGGACCATATAAACGCACCTAAGCCAGCACAACCAAATGGGAACATAATATGAAATGTTACAACAAAGAGGAACTGGTTCGATCTGGGAACATCTATATATTCATGAAATATATCATCTCACAGAATGCATGAAATCTATTATAAATTTAAATTGGCGTTTTTGGCTCCGGCCGTGGCCATCTTGACACTGCAATCTCTTTTTAACCCCATCAATAAATAAGCGAAATATTTGATATATGTGTATAATAACAGTAAATTTACGACATCACTTTAATTAAAATATACAGAGCACATTAATTTAAATTTAACTGTTCATGATCTATAGCTAATAGTTTGCTATGCTAAACCACCAAAGGCGGGGTGAGGCATGAAGGGACTTGAATTGCATGCAGAAAATGACCTCTTTCCTCGTATGAGGAAATATAAAGGATGTATTTTGATGAAAACTTGAATTAGTGAGAATATATAGTGAGCTAATTCAAATTTGAGATAGTGAACTAACTCAACTTTTAGTTGAATTAGTAGAATAGCATGATAATTTACAAAAGACAAATAAAGAATAATTTATTTTTGCTAACCCAACCACATTCAAATGTAAAATAGTTATTCGGAATAGTAGCTAACCCGGATTAGCACTATTCTTTGCCTCATCCAAACGCATCCAAAAAGAAAAGTAAGACCTAATTGTTACACATTAACTGGAAATGCACTGTTTAGTATCCAATGTGTACGTATATGTTACCATTAAAAGGTATTTTATATACATATATTGCAGGTTTCATCTTCTTTTCAAATAAATACATATACTGTTTGACATATAACTCACAGGATTATGCAATAACTATTCTTTAAGCATAGATTACAAATCTCAATCTTTATCTTTATCTGAGGATAATTCATCCTTTATATACTTTATTATGTCAGATTTCTGATTTTTTTTTTTGATTCAATTATTTATAATTATTTTTTATCTTGAATAAATTATCTATAATTTCTATTTATTAAAGAAATCACGCAACATTGCATTAAGTACAGATTTCAACTCTCAGTGAAAGTTCCTAAAAACCACTTTAAATGGACAAATCCAATGCTATTCTTTAAATGGAGATGATAAAGTAGGAAATATATCGATGAGGAAAGCTAATATACACTTAAGTGTACCAAGTGTACCGTACACTTAACCTTAGAATCATTAGATTTCTTTAAAAGTCGTGCTATCACGACTTTTAAATAAATCAGACAGTTATAAAGTTAAGTGTACAATACACTTAAGTGTATATTAGCTTTACTCTATATCAATATATTTATACTCACCCTTCTTATTTTTGTAAATCGGATTCAAATATACTGTTATAGATCACTCGTGTTAGGTACTGTCATGTATTTTTTTTTTGTCCATTTTTGTTATTCCACTATGAACTCAATTACAGTTACATTAATACAAATAAAAATCTGTTTAAATGAAAATTTCCCCTGTTATTTTTTTATTAATAATAAATTGAAATAAAAATGCAGCTTTGGAGGGGTGGAGATGGGCCCACCCAAGAAAGGGGTTGTGCCGTTGTGGTAGAATGGTGGCCCTCTCTCTAGTTGGCCTTTATGCAAGACATCACATGGTTTTGTTAGTTAGAGACCACCCCCCCCCAACCTTATATTAGATGTAGTCGCCTTCTTATTGGAACTTAGTCCATGTTGGATGCTTATTGCTTTGATGCTCCTCCTTCTAATCTTCTAAGACCTTTTTACAAATAAAGAAACCGAACCGAACCTTCTTCCAACTATCACATGCTCACCACATTAATTAACTTTCACGAGTATAAATTAGCCAAAAAATAAGAATTAACAACCGCCACTAAACTTGCTTTATCTCCCTATTTAATGATATTGTGAATTTAATTTATACCATGATTCCTTCTTATCTTTTGATGGAAAAAAGCGACCTTTGCATCTGCTATATATTTCAAATGCTCCACTTTTAGTAACATCTCAATATGCAATTACAAAAAAAAAAAAAAAAAAGTTATTAAGAAAAAAAAAAAGGTTAGTGAAGGAGAAATTAAAAAATAAGCTATCCTAAAGCAATTTTGCGACATTTTGTTATTTCTAGGCCCATTGGGCCCGATAACAAAGCATATTTTCGTGTTGAAGCCCGTTTTATAGATTGGAACAATTTAACCACCAAAAGGCTCCCGGACTCCAAGAAGATTAATAGGCAATTTTGTGTAAAATCATTTCATATTCGACGAAGATCCAAAGAAAAATAATCCGTCTTATGAGCTCAAATGAAAAATCTTTTTATGTATATAATCTGCTTGAGCGCCGATCACGTTTTCTTTCCTTAAAATTGAGGACCAATCCGAGTTGGACTCGGGACTCAGGATCAGACTCACTTTGAGAAGCGTGCATTTGCTATTAAAGAGAGATCATATTTTGAGAATTGATCAACTATATTTTTCTAAAAAGAAAAATTTCCGGTATCTCCATCTAAACTTTTGAAATAGCCAATCCCCATGAAATCACCATAATAGCTCATATTCCCATAAAATATTAACTTGATTTCTTCTATACCATTTTACTTAATTTTTCTTCCATTTAATTATTTAAAGTTTTGAATTGACCTATATGTCCTTTATATTTTAAAAGAGGTGTCTAGTTCTTTCTCTTCTAATTTTTTTTCTTCTAGTAACCTTCTTCATTAGCCACTTCCCTCCTAAATTGCCAAAAGTGATCTCTGTGCGGTTGTGCCACTTTTCCTGTGCCAACTCCCTCATCTCATCCTCCAACTCATCACCTTCTAGCCGGCGACCACCTCACACTCACCATTGATGCCTCAGATTTAAACAAGGATTTGTTTGATGTTCTCATTCAATTATCTTCAAGGCTCTCATTCAATTTATATTCTATTATACAATAATCTTTTTAGAACTCAAATAACTATAGATGAAAGTAAGAAACAAAGAAATCATGAAGAACACAAAATTTAATCAAGAACATAACTAAAACACATCATATCAAAATTTCTCATGAAAGAAATTAAATCAAAAGTTCTATACTATCATTGCATAAATATCCAACTTAAATGCCCTTATACTACAAACAACTGAAATCTAGTACAACACTAAACCTATATCAATCCCAACAGTTGCATTTATTCTTACTCCCATCTTCTACAGGTGTAATCTTCTTTGCAGCCACATATATTATCACTCTTTTCTCCTCCTCATACATTGAAAGCATCAATATGTAACTACTATCATCCAAAATTTGAATAAATGACTGAGAACTAACACACTTGTCCACAAAAAGCAACGAGAGCTTCCAAGTGCCATCCTCTAGATAGAACTTTCTCTTTTGTCCTATTGTTGATTTGTTTAAAATATCCACCATATTTCACTATTATCTTATAACGAGATGCATTCATGCTAGAAAAAATTACAATGTCCTTATAGAAAATTGATATTAAAAATTACAATATGTTTATGTTACTTGAAGTGTGTTCCAATTAGGGGTGCAAATGGATTGGATACAGATCGGATAGTGGTAAAATCATATTCGTATCTGTTTTTGTTTTTCGAATATAGATACGAATCGGATATTAGACGGATATGAATATGGATCAGATAAATTAACCGGATACGGATACAGATATCCACTTTTTATAATAGTGAATAACACAATTTTTTTCATAATTCATACTAAATTATATAATATATATCTACTATTCGGATATAGATAATTAAAATTCAAAACCATATTCGTATCTGTACGAATATTCGAATATCGGATATCCATATTAAATTTTCAAATACGGTCGGATAATATCCAACCCGTTTGCACTCCTAGTTCCAATTAACAATATATTGGTTAGGTCACTGATTGTTTTTGTATAATCAAAAATCCCGTAGGCATATATTAACAGTTGAATTACATAAGAAAACAAGGCACTGGAAAGTAAATTAACACAAAAGCACCCCTGGCATCATTTAAAAGCTACTAATTGCTAGAATTGAACCTATCATACCATTAAGAGCCATCTATTCAACTTCGATACTGGTATTTAACACAAAAGCATCCCTATCTAATTCTATATTCATTTGATTCCACTCTTGATTAGGGATACTAGTAAAAATCTATTTATATTGACAATCTATCTTTACATAAAATCATACCCACATAATTATCATTGAATGTCCAAATCCAATTCTTCTCAATTGATCTCAAATTTAACCAAGCAGAAAAAAAAAAAACTCACTAAAGAAAAATTCACTAATAAAGAAAGCTTGTAGTTTAATAAAATTCTTACCACTTGATTGTCCATTGTGACATATCCACCTTAGCAAGATTAATTTCATCCTCCAAAAGTGATGATGATTATTAATGGCGAAATTAGAGAAAAGAAGAAAAAGGTAATAAAATATTTGGCGATGAAGAGGACAATAACCTATTATCGAGTATTTAGGTTAGAGCCTTAGAAAAAAGAGTGCCATGGAGAACCGGGAGAGAGGCAGAGTAAATAGCAAAAGAAGGAAAGAGGCGATGATGGCCCCAATAGCATTGGAAGAAGATGAAGCGTCTCAAAGAAAACTCTTCTTCAATCTTGTTAGAAGATCAATGGATGTCTCCTTTTGATTTTTAAAGGGTACAATGGTCAATCTATTTTTTTAAATAATTAAATAAAAAGAGATAGAAGAAATAAAGTTAACTTTTTACGGGAATATTAGCAATTATGGTGATTTCATGGGAATATTGACTATTTCAAAAGTTTAGATGGGGATACCGGATATTTTTCCTTTCTAAAAATATTAATGGTTACATTTCCTAGATAGCTTTTAATATTTGCTTATTTCTAAGTTTACATTTTCTAGAAATATTAATGGTTGTTTACATTTCCTAAATAGCTTTTAATATTTGTTATTTATGTTTTGCTTATTTCTATGTTACAATTTAATATCTCCTTATGATTATAAAAGGAGATGTCATGTAAGAGAAAAGAAACAACTTTGATCAATGTATTTTTTTCTTGAGAGAGTTTTATACTCATCTTTTACTATTTAACATTTCTTTGTTTCTAGTCCACTAAATCGAGTTCGAGACTCGTCACTAGCGGAGTTGAGATCCGGGACAGAGATTGCGTCAAAAAATTTCTGATTTTCTATGAATTTATAGTCCTAGATTTTCTGCTGCGAACACACTGCTCACAACAGTGTGACGAATTAAGCCAACAAAGATAACAGATAA
>JARJHM010000926.1:0-108293 GCA_033356055.1 Carex pumila
TAGGAGAGTGTCACACCCCGAGACAATCCACCACGTATTTCTACGTAAGGCGTGTGCACATCACATACATTATCAATAAAAATATAAATAAAGCCACATTTTTTTCATAATCAAATGAGTTTTACAAACGATCATGGCGGACATGGCTAGTAACACAAGCACTGCCATGCCCGCTCAATGTATCAATTATTAATCATGAAAATAAAAACTAAACAACACGTGGCAATTTATCAATCATAAGCCTTCCCGCTTAGTCTCACTCTTGTCCTTGCTCGAATCCTTCCACTTTATTACCTGGAACCCACATAAAAGTGGAACGGGTGAGAGATCGAACCTTCTCTCAGTGCTGATTTAGTTCCAGCCTAGAGCTTATAAAACCTTTACTTATGTTCACAAATATGAAGATACATAAATAAAATGTGTATGCTTCTTCTAATGCAATGCATATCCTATTGTTACTTCCTTCATTTAGTTTCATTTATTTAAAGAAAAATCTGTTAATCTTGTTCGTTTGCCTCACTAGACGGTGAATTCATATGCCGCTAGGTCTTGCTGTTATAGGACCGCTTCCACCTGCAATCACGTCCGTGAAAGGACCGTTTCCGCCTACAATCACGTCCGTGAAGGGACCGCGTCAGCCTACAATCACATCCATGACAGGACCGCTTTCGCCTACAATCACATCCGTGACTGGACCGCTTTCGCCTACAGTCACGTTAACGAGGGGTCCAGTCGAAACTAAACTCAATGTATATATCCCAATATGCAAGCATATTGGCCTCTGTTCAATTACCATATTCGTTCTTTTTCAAAAACACATTTATTCAATCACACAGTTCATACCATGCTCAACACATTCTATTCATGCAAGTCCATTGGTCAATATATATATGAATTCTATCATTTCATAAAAGTTATAATAATAAACAGTTTAATGACAATAGGAAAGTAAAATAGTTTTATAAGTCTAAAAAACCCGCACCTGTTAGTTTAGCAAATCCTTGATCGTTTCTCAAGTCTCTTAATTCTTCAAAAATCAAACCTTAGTAATAAACATACCTCTAATTAGAAATGTTTTAATTCACGTGTTCTCAATTCTTAAAATTTCTTAATACAATTTATTACTATATTCACATGTTATTAATCATAACACTTAAATTTTAATTAGAGCATATTTCATCCATAATTCTATTTCCAAAACTTTAATCATAATTGGTAGTAATAAATCCAGAAAAGAATGCATTGATAAGTACTAATTAATGAAGATGAAATTAATAAACGAATATCTAGTTAAATGCATTGACCAGTACTAATTATATATAAAAACAATCTTTTAATTTATTATTTGAAGTAGGATTGAATCACTACTCTAACTTGAACGTTTGAATCTAATTAGTAGTCTTGAGTTACCTTGGTAAGTTTAGAATGCACATGAAAAAGCATGACGGCTGTAGGTTGGAGTAGAGGCAATGACTTTGGGTATGTATGAAAGAACAGCGCACCGCGGTTGACGTATGGACTGGGATGTCCGCACGGAGTTGTGGTGGTTGCCGGGGCTTCGGTGGGCTGTGGCCCTCGTTTGGAGTGGCTGCCGTACGTAACTTGGTCTTTTATTTTATTTTAAAGAGAGATGTAGAAATGAGCTTTATCTAATATTCAAAATATGTATCTTTGACGGCTCTATAAAAATGGTAATTATAAATGAAATTAATTTTTCACATCCAGCTGTACAGAAAGTTATCGAATGTTAATGCAAAATTAAAGATTAGGAAATAGCTTATCTGTATGGGATCAAGAATGTCCAAATAAAATAGAATTTCGAATCTTGTGCATAATGATAGAATGCATATATTTCTCTTGTGAAATAATGAAAATAAATCAATTGTTTCATATGCCTAAATGATTCTTGCTTTAAATGCAGTGCCATATTTAGATGACAGCAATTAATCCTTTAATTACGTTGCCGATACCTCCCTTCAATTAATTACTAGATGAAAGAAACAAAATAATTAAAATATATTACTTCTCTCATGCCACCAGAAATATATAATCTTAATTTTGTATTATTTATTAGCTTCTTTCAGAGGATAATCTAAATAATTTAAACTCAGTATTTTAGTTTAATGAGATATCATTGACATGGAAGTTAATATGGATCATTATGCAATTGAAAGTTTGATCTATAATTTTAATATATGGAAAATAATATCACCAAGTCCATGATTAAGGAATCTCAGAAAAATAACAACTCTACTATCTTATTCATCTTTTTTTTTATTAATAATTATATTGGTTTAAAAACATTATATATATTCTTTTCAGAGACATACTAGTTTTATCAATATAAACAGAATACGTTACGAAGTAATTATATTATGAAAACTCTTGAAATCATAATTAACAATGAATTAATTTTTTTGAGACATGACAGAATGTTACATCCTTGCCTCCTTAAAATGAATTTTGTTCTCAAAATTCAAATACTACTTGTAATTACTTTTACTAACTGTGACTTAAATGCTATTCTTTAATTTACGAGGTGTTACAGAGAGTTCATCCAACAAATTTCTAAGTTGCTTGCCAGGAGATTTTAATTAATGTAATTTGTTAGTTTTATGTTCGTTAATATTTCATTTAATTTTTTTTGGAAGCAGAGATTTGATTTGGTTTGGTACAATTGGCATCCATTTGTAAAAATTTTGCAAAGGGGAAACAAACAAATTGGCAAAGAAGAAACAAGGTTTAAAATAGCAACCCAGGAAAGTTATTTTATTATGTCTTCATTTAGAGTAGAACTTAATTTATTTTTTATTTTTTTTTGCAAGGTAATCGAAGCAGGTAGTCTCCATGCAGTTGGAACAGAGTAATCTAGAGAATTTTAGGCATATATATTCAATTAAAACTTAATTTCTAGAAATATCCCATCAAATGCCATCATAGATGTTACATTAGATAGGAAGCTCAGAGGAAGAATGAGAAGAAATCTTGGGTGGCATGGCAATTTATGCCCAGAACAATGGTACTTATTTTTCCATTTTTTTTTCCAGTTTAGAGAATTTATGAAACTCACCTTTATTTCTCTTGACATGTGAGAAATCATGAATTGGTCAGTAGTGTGATCCTTATACTAATTTGAGCACAGAAGGATACTAGTACTTCTATTTTCTCCTTGTGTGTGTTTGTGTTTGCGTGTGTTACATTTTTTCTTCCTACTTAATAGATTTACAAAATCAAAACAAAATTGTCTAATTAAGCGCTTCAAATCAAATGAAATACCACTGTACCCACCAACACCATCCAAAGATAGTAGTATATTTTTCTTCTAATCTCTAACAGTGAATGGTAATTTTATGAATCCTTTTACTACTAAGGTCGACTTTGTTTTAGCAAAATTTAAGTTTCACCTTTATTCAGGAGAAAACCAAAGAAAACAAATTACCATTTGTAGTTGGTAACTAGGAGATCTTTGAATGCAGAGGTAGGTATACTTCCCAAATGGGAATGTCTTCAGGCACGAACTTCAACAACCAGCCACTGCCAGCCATGCTCCATACTCGTCAGCTCCACCCAAGGTCATCCGGGCTCCACACATGACTCTCTTTTGCACCAGGAAATCTTTGTTTTTCTTTTAATCAGAATCCGAGAAGGGATGATGTTAAACCTTTGATTAATTACATTCATTGGCTTGTTACTTCTATGGTTTGACTGGTGTTCCTGGCGCATTGTCAGACTTCCTCTCAAACCTATCTCAGCAATTGCTGGTTTCTTGTACACTCCTTTGCTGGAGACTTTGAAGATCCATAGAGTTACAATGAAAGAAAGGTCAAATATGCATTTTTCTATAAGGTTAAACCAATAATGGGTGGTTTATTCTTTATTCGTATTGGAGTAATTGTTAGTGTAGTTTTGATAGGAAAATCCTATAATTGCAACTCTTGCATTTGGTGTCGTTGGATTATTTGATGATGCTTTGAGAGGTTCTGGTAGGCATGTTGGTTTCCCAGGATGGCTAAAGCTAACAATACAAGTACTTTTGTTGTAACATTTAGGTCAAGTTTGTTGACCTTCGCAAAATGCGGATCGGCCTGTACTATGGATTCATATCTATTTTTTCAAAATTCAAATAGTTGATTTAAACTGCTCAACATTAAAATGTAGCTGAAGTTCAAATTTTACTTTTTTTTTAAAATATTTTTACTATTTTTTTAAGATAGGTTGAAAATCACTAATTTTGGATGGTCCAAAATTTTTAAATTATGCGATATTCTACTTATCTTAAAAAAAAATAGTTAAAAAATCCTAAAAATTTCATCTATATTTTCATTATGAAGATTTATCTGAATGGTTTGGATCAACAACTACTTGGATTCTAAAAATAAAGATTTGGATCCATGGTACAGATCGATGTGCGCTTTGCAAAGTACCATAGCCTCACTCCTGAATTCTAAAATGGCATGCCATCCAAGATTCGGTGCTATGAAATAGAATATTACATGTCAGACCATTATTTACTGGGAAACTCACATTGACCATTGAGAAAACTGGCCGTGCATGCCCGGCAGTGAATTACTCATGACGAATGGTTAAATGACACTTCATCAACTAATTACTCATAATTTACAGCGCAGCTAATTGACAGGATCATGATAAATGTTCTTTATATGGATGAGATCAATAACATGTGAACTTTTATGCCTATCCAATATGAAACTTTTATGCCTATCCAATATGAAGCTCTAAGGTTATCATTTGGAAAAAAAAAAAAACAATGGTACTTATTTACAATTAATTATCTCCACAAATAATATATATCCTGACTAATGTATTTATAATTAATTATCTCCACAAATAATATAGTATAAAGCTCTAAGGTTATCATTTGTTTTTATTATTGATGAACACAATGAAGAAATTAATTAAAATTTAATCACATTTAAAGAAAGTGATCAGAATAATATTTTAATCCCCGTTGCAACGCACAGGCACTCGACTAGTTTTAGAAAAGAATACTTGACATATTAGAGATGAATACTCAACATGGGATGAATATTTGCACACTGAGGTATGAATACTTGAAAGAGAAAATTGTATAGAACATGCTCATGATTTTATATCTATAAAATTCCTAACAGGTTATAAAATATTGACGAGACAAAAAAAACTCACTTCTAAAAACGTATAAAAGATGGGTGTGTAATTAGACAGAAAAGAAAGTTGATGTCCATTTTTTTTTTAAAATACTTAATATCTTAAGTATGTATACTTAATATACTATATTGTAATACTTGCGCATATAAGTATTCATACATGCACACGCTAGTTGTAATTTTTTTAAAATATAAGTGCCCCCCTCCAAATAGTTAGTAGTCCCGCCAGCTAGTTAGTGGTTCTCATTGTACTTTATGCATCAATTAGTTAGAGGGACTTTTAGGAGATTGAAGTAGGAGGACTGTTAGTCGATCTCTATATTTAAATCTTAATTAAGTCCTCAATTTGTTCCTGCACAAGATTGCTAATAAATGGGAACTTTGCCATGTTAAATTACAAAGTATGAATATCATCCTATGCATTCCAAAATCTAAAATTTTTGTTTCCTCTTTTGGATTTGTTTGGTAATAATTGTAATGGAAATGTGCCACTGGCATGCATATTGTATAGGTTCAAATGTGGATAATTTTCGTGTTGTCATAATAATTCAGAAAATGCCACTTTTGAAGTACTTAATACATGCCATTTTTGTTGTCTTGCTCTTATTTGCCATATTTTTTTTTCACCAACAATTTAAACTGGCAATCGCTGCTTAAAAATTGAACAGAGAGAATAATAGTGGTTCATTCAATTCTCGTCAGAACTGGTTAAAAAGTTAAATATTCAAATATCTTTATATACATTTAAGTAGAGTGCATGAATGTATGAGTTAATGTATATTTACAAAATTATCACGAGGTCATGATATGAAACCAACGCTCCAATAAAAAGTCTTTCCCGATTTAGCAACAGTGCATATCAAATATTTATCAGAAACCGAATCTGTGCCTGATATTATTCACGCATTGTAACGATGGGGGCCCACTGTTTTACTGATTTGAATCAAGTCCTGTGATGGAATTCATAGAGATAGAAAATTGTATCGGTATGTTCTAGTGTAACATGAATTATGACTGTGACTGGATGGAGTGACATGAGTTCCAGTAACAGTGAAATTTGAGTTGGGGAAAGTCTTGGCTAGATATTTGCTAACGGGTTACCCGTGACCCGTTCCGGGTAACCCGTTAGGGGTAACGGGTAGGGCGGGTAAACGGGTAGGACGGGTACGGGTACAACCCGCAACGGGTAGACGGGTAGTTTTCTCAAAACCACTACCCTACCCGTTTATTACCCATACCCGTTGCGGGTTGACGGGTACGGGTATCCCGGGTACGGGCGGGTTTTTTTTTTCTTTTCTTTTCTGTTTTTTTTTCTGAATTTTTTTGCTTTGAGATTCGTGCCAAGTTAAAGGACATATCCTGGATGGAGTTTAGATATAGGGGTCCGTTTTGAGATTCATGCCAAATTAAAATTGATGACTCAGATCTCATTCTACTTAGTCAGGTATTGCACTGGATCTGAATTCTATAGGGGTGCCGCCAAAAAAATTTTGAAATTCAAATTTTGTAACGGGTCAGGTACGGGTAGATGGGTACGGGTAGGCGGGTACAGGTTGGCGGGTAGACGGATACGGGTACAACGGGTTTTTTTCAAAATTATGTTGTCCGGTCCGTTTATTACCCGTACCCGTCTAACTGTTTACCCGTTTGTACCCGGGCAACGGGTACGGGTACCACGGGTAACGGGTACGGGCCGGGCAAAACGGGTTCAACCCCTAACGGGTTTAGCAAACCACTAGTCTTGGCACATTTAATTGAGGTTACAGACAAGATTAGCGCTGGAAGCACAACTACAAGAATTTTTATCCTTTACATTAACTCAAAAAGAAATATTTTGAGTTAATGTATCTAAATCGTTCGAGCTGCTTAAAGATTTATTCGGACTAGATCCGCACTAATATTAAAGTCCTCCCTGTTTGGTCTTTTATGATTCCCCATGGATCATATATCCAACACTTCCCACATTATAGATGGAGACCAAATTAGATCTGTTTACCATCAGACGGACAAAATTCATTAACTCAAAAGATGCTCTTTTGAGTTAATGCATACGATGCAGACTCCAACTGCAACAAACAATTCCCGACACACCTCCTTTAGCATTTTTTTTGCCCAGGTCTTAGGACACCTCTATCTCTGGATCAAGCTTCCTTAGCTTTTACCCATATATTAAGACAAACTGAATAGAATATGAGCTCCTTAGTGCAAATAATGATTTCATGTATTGCCGAACGGCCCCACTAGAACCTAACTACCATGACAAAACATGGTCATGGGTCAAGGTGACTAGAGAGTTCCTTTCTACTGTCTTTTCTCGTTTTCTTTCGAGTTGTAGTTGTAATTGAAGAAGAGAATGAAAAAGTGAGATCCCTAGACACAAATTTGCAACCATTTTTTGTACAAAGGAAACAGTGAGATTCATAGTTACACCATTTTATGTTCAAATCAAATAGGAGCTTACTCAGTTCTTTAACTTGTTTTCTTACAAAAGTTACCATGGTTTTGGATATCTAGTTTGGGCCCACCACAACTCCCCAACTACCAATTACTTGACAAATAAAATGCCTTTTCATCTATGCATGGCACAAAGATGAAGTCCTCCATCAATTTGAAGTGTCATCATTGTTCTACATTTGACCTCTCTCCTTGAATCCCACATTTCAAACTTGAAGAAATACAATAGAGTAGCTGCCACAATTTTTATCTGCCTATAGGCAAATTCTTTTCCCAAGCAGATACGAGGTCCAGCCTGGAAAACAAAACGAGTTTACTAATTACAAAATTTAGAACTCAAATGATACTGTTGCGATATGAAATATGTACTCAAACTTAAATAGTGAGGCTATAGTACTATGCATTGCACACACAGGCCCATACTATGGCTCAATATCTTCAATTGTACAGTCCAAGCAGTCGATCCGAACCGCTCACTATTTAACTCGATATGAAAATGTACATAGAGAGCAAATTTTACATTTTTTAGATTCTTTTTACTAATTTTGAAATAGGTAGAAAATCAATCTAAAGATTCTCGACCATTAGAAAGTAGTGATTTTCTACCTATCCAAAAAATAGTAATAATTATAAAAAATATAAAATTCAGTCAACATAAAAAAATTTCATATGGAGATAATGTTGAGTGGTTCTGATTGACCATATGGGCTTCGGAAACGGAAATATGGAGTCATAGTACGGACCGGCGTGTGCTATGCATAGAACTGTAGCCTCACTCCAAAATAAAGTACCTGAAATGCAGTAAACTTGAAAGGGCTTTCTGGCATGAAGATGCCATCATTGTCGAGCCATCTCTCGGGTCGAAATTCATCTGCATCATCTCCCCACAGAAACTCCATTCTGCCCATAGGATAAGGTTGGTAATTCACCAGATCACCTCTATTTATATCAAAACCATCTGGTAATGTGTCGTCAGAGAAACAGCACTTCACATCCTACAAGAATGGACGATAAAACTATTTGTTTTAGGCGCATAGTGGATATAATTATGAACAAAAAGGATGTTTAAGTTCTTACGATAGGAACTGCAGGATAAAGCCTCAGAGTCTCTGTAACAGCTGCATGGAGATACTGCATGCTGCTGATCACTTCTTCAGTTAAATAATTCCCAAAGTCATCAATTTTAACCTTTTTTTCTTGCAATTTTGTTGCTGATCGCACTTCTCTTGCAACCTTATCCTGTAAATGTGGATGCTTGCACATCATATAGAAAAACCATGACAGGGTCCCAGCGGTGGTGTCCTTCCCCGCAATCATGAAATTCAAGATAATATCTCTGAGATACTTACTATCAATACCACTACCAGGTTTTTCTTTTTCTAGGAGAAATCTAGACAAAATATCTTCCTTCTCCAGCTGTAACGAAGAAACAGATGCACAAATCAATTTTTAGAGGCTTCCACGATTTACTGTTTATTTGTAAATAAGTAAATATAGTGTACACTTACCATATCTTGCCCTTGCTCAGTCATTTGCTTGGTTTTTCTATCGATCACCGGATATACAAAATCATCTATCAATTGGAGGTTCTTCTTCATTGTTGCCTCTAAACCAATATTCAAAAACCTCTTAACTTTCCAGAATATGTCAAAGTAACGATATAAAATCTGACAACTGGCCTCGTCAAAAGCTTTTGAGAATGCCTTGCCCTTTTCTAGACCAGACAACACGCCCAATTCAACACCAAACCCAATTTTGAATATTGAATCCATACTGGATTTCATCATCAAATCCTAAAAATGCCATATTTAAAAATTAAAACAAAGATGATAAAAGAAAGAGAACAATATGCTGAAATGATGAATAGCTCTATATTGCTACAAGAAATTAAGAACAAAAAAAAATATGGACAACAATTACTTGGATATCCATCACTTGATTAGAAGAGGCTAAGTCTGATATTATCTCAGTAAGCCTCATTGCTGAGTTCCTAAACACTTGACTGCTGTAATCTCTTAGCATCTTTGTAGAAAATTCAAAACTAGCAATCTTTCTTTGTTGTCTCCACTTTTCCCCATCCACAACGAATATCCCATCCCCTAATAAGTCGCTCATCACCTCATAAGTCAGATCTCCCTGCAGGTCATTCCAATTCAATTTTACAAATTACAAATACAATTGCAAAGTTTGAAACTTTATGGTCTAGAGGTACCTTTCCATAGTTTGCAAAGTTGGTTTTGAGGATATACTCCACATTGGCAGGATCAACAGTGTAGATATAGTTGCCAAAGGGGGTGAGAATGCGAAAAGTCTTGTACTTTCTGGAGAGGCTGGTTTGATACTCTGAAAATCTGTGCAAATTGAAGAGGGTGTGAAAAATTGTACCAGCAATTGGTGGATAATTTCTCTTCCTTCTTGAATGGACCAACAAGCGCCTAGTGATGAAGAGGGAAATCAGCACAGCAACAAAGGCTGGGGCAAAAAGCGAGGTTGGAATTGAAAAAATGGTTGTCGAAAAGGAATCCATGGTTGACTTGAGGTTTTCTTTGCTTATGGTTAAATCCAGTGGCGAAGCTAGGAATTCAATCAAGGGTAGGGTAGGCAAGCATAACTATATAAATAGTTGTAAAAAAACAAATTTAGCATAAATAAACATCAAAGGTTTCAACTAAGTCAAAAGTTTATAAATTCAAAGAAAAAATTAGAGTAGTATCTGTCCGTTCTCTATTAACAAATTCGAAGAAATAATTAGAGTTACCTAACAATTTGAACAAGATCTCATACTAAAGGAACTTTAAATCTTACAATATCTAATAAATTTTGCTTTAGACAGTAAATGGTAAGAAAATGGTAAAAATAAACTTGACCTGATCCTATTTGATTCGCAAAATTTCAGCTTGTTTGAATTTTGGATACAGAAAAAATGCTATGTTTGAGTGACAGAGAAAACTAACCAAGAGAAAAATATAACAAATAGTATAGCATATTTTTATGATCCAATCTCTTTGAGATATTGTTGTAATTAAATATGTTCTAAATGGAAAACCAATATTCTCCCCTGAATGAGTTAAAGGTAGTGATTATTCTAACAGATATTTTATGCAACATTCAAGTCTTATAAAAGGCAAAAAAATATTGGTAAAGAGCAGTACCAGTACAGCCGCCTTACATACTGGCTAGATGATTATTCAATAATCAAGTTTACAAGATTAGTACCACTGTACCACCATGACAAAGAATACCATCAAGACATCATAATAAAACAGGTTCACAATAATCAGAAGCTTATTCTATATATCATATACACTTACCTTTTTTTTTTCAAAAACCCAATAACCCAATAAGTAGACAGTAAATGATAACCAAGAGTCAAAGCAATTCTAAATTTCTAATCATCTGATTCAGACATTCAGTTCTAAGCAAGATTAACAAGAAATTTCGGAATTTTATTTACCGGCAGCGGCGGGCTAGGCGGCTAGGGTTAGCGGCAACGGCGCTGGGCACAGGCTGACAGGCGGGCTAGGCGGTTGGCACAGGCGGAGGTGGGGTGGCGGAGCGGAGGCGGCGGCTCTTCTCTTCGCGCAGCGCAGGCGCAGGCGGAGGCGCGGAGCCGGTCTTCTCCTTCGCGCAGGGGCTTTTTTTCCCTTTTCTCTTCCTTCGCACAGTGGTCTTTTCCTTCTCTTTTGAGTTGTTCTTTTTTTCTCTCTGGGATTCAGTTGTTGGGTTTGAGCCTTTGAGGCGGGGTAGACAGAATTAATTATCTGAAGTAGGCAAGTTCAGTTCAAATAAAAAAAGGGGGGGAATTTCATGTATCCCCCTCAAAAACTTCAATATTACGTATTTCTCCCTCAAAAATTTATAATAACGTATTTATCCTTTAAAATTGCCAAAACTCACATATTTACTCATTTCATCATTAAAATATATTAAATATCTTTAAATTTTACTTTAGACCATTATGCCCTTATGGTCTTTCTCCGATTCTCTGATTTTCTCTCAGACTCAAATTCTTCCCGCTAAATGCTGTCTTTTTTTAGAGTTGCAAGCAATTTAAAATGCTGAAAAGTGCTTGATTTGACTGGAAGTGAATTGAATAGTACCATACCAGATGATATTAGAGATTCATTTCTCTGAATGGTACCGTAGCAGCAGATTTTGATTCTCTTTCTCCTTTCAAGTATTCAATTTTATTCACTTATCTACTTCCGGTATAGAGCCATATAGCTTGGTAAGAAGTCAAAATTCAGCTATTTGTTAACTCATTAACTCAACTAGGGAAGGGTACAAAGTTACTTTGCCCACCATCTTCGAAGGGGTAGCTCGTCAGCACCTGGTGTTTATTTAGTCACACCTTTCGGTACTTAGACTGAAGTAAAGTACATCAATCGGTCTGAGAGCTAAGGCCATGGGCTGATTTGAGAGCATATCTGACTTGATCGAACTTCCATCTATGATTTTCCAATTCATCTTCTTTGACAAAAGAGGGCTGGGAACCATGAACGAATTGTGAGCTGAGGTGAGCGATCAGCTTCTGGCTCGTGATTGAAGGAATTCAAGAGGTGTCTTAGAGTTTTCACTTTTCAAGAAGTACGAATACTTCTTGATCAACAACGGCATAGAATTATTGGGGAAGGGGAGTGAGAGATTATTGAGGGGAAGTGGATTGTATGAGTGAAAAGTGACAACCGAGTAATCAAGTAAAAAAGATGGCAAAGTAGACTTCTGATTCTTCAATGAGCTTTAGAGAAAAAAAAATTGGCTGGAGCATTTAGACGAACGAGAGGAAGGATTGGAGAGGCGCGAATAAAGAAGGGTATAATGGTCCATTTTTTAAATATTATTATTTATTTATTTTATATATTTTAATATATTTTATTGACGAAATGAGTAAATATGTGAGTTGTGATATTTTTGAAGGACAGATACGTTATTATAAATTTTTGAGGAAGAAATACGTAATATTAAAGTTTTTGAGGGGATATATAAAATTCCCCCCTCCAAAAAAAAAAAAAATTCAGAAATAGACAAAGACAAGTGTTTACTCCTGTTACCATCTTCGCCACTAGTTGAATCACCAGTACTCAAGTCCTAGTTTTTGTCTCAGGCAGTAAAATTAAGTTGAGTGCTTGGTTCTTAACTCTTTTTTATATTTTTCTATTTCCACAAACTTGTCTTTTCTTAAAGCACAAATTTGGATATAGACTATAGAATGTGGGGAGCAATCAGCAGTACATTAGTTTTTTTTAATTTTAATAAGGATAAAATGAGAATTATAAATTTAAAATTAATCAAACAACTAATGAATTGAGTAAATATGTGAGTTACTAAACTTCGAAGAGATATACATGAATTCCCCCATTAAAATATGTAATATTAAAGTTTATAAAGGGTATACATGAATTCCCCCATTAAAATATTAGCGGGAATCAAGATAAATTATAAGAAAATTTCTGAACAGAAGATAAGACTGAGTGACAATGATAGGAGTTCGCTTACCCTGACCCCTGGGACCCACCAACAGCTGACAAGAGAACCTGGAACCCCGAATCCATGGGGCCCACTGCCACACCTGTTGGCTATTGCCTATTGGAGATTTTAAAAGCCTCCATGTTTTTCTTTTTATGAATAGAAAAAAGGAAAGATTTTTTTTATAGATTTCCTACTCCATCCTAATAAAATAAAAATTGAGCTTTCCTCTTTGATCTTTTCATTTGCATCCTAGGTAATCTATGGAGTCTTTTGTTAATACGTTTTATTTTATCTTTGACCAATCTCCAATTAGTACGTTGATAGCTTTTAGAATAAATTAATTAATTGACACAGACCATTCACAATTTACAACTTGCCAAGGATAAACCTGAATGGCAAGGCACTACTACATTCAATCAAAAAGAGGTATTTAAGAAATATTAGAGAGGCTGTCGTCCCAATTTTTTTTTATATTTTTGTTGTTGTATTTGTTCCTGCACAAGATTGTTAATAAATGGGAACTTTGCCATGTTAAATTACAAACTAGAGTAGAATTAGGGTGTTCTTAAGCTCACTAAAGTGTTTGGTGAGCTCAACTCAAAAACCCATCAAATTAGTTTCAAATGACGAATCCAAACCGTTGAAATGTGTCTACGTTACGAGTGATGCGTCTACATGTGAAAATTTTAAACATTCAAATTAGTTTAGTATAAAGTCAAGCGGTCAAAAAACGTTCAAAAAATTAATGTACCAAAATTAATTTATTAACCTTCTAATTTTGACCCATTGACTTTATACTAAGTTAATTTGAATGTTTAAAATTTTCACATATAGATGCATCACTCGTAAGGTAGGCAGGTTCTAACGGCTCGAATTTGTCATTTGAAACTGATTTAATAAATTTTGGAGTTAAGCTCACCAAACACTTTGGTGAGCTTAAGAACACCCTAGTTCTACTCAACTATGAATATCATTCTATGCATTCCAAAATCTAAAATTTTTGTTTCCTCTTTAGATTTTGTTTGATAACAATTGTAATGGAAATGGGCTAGATCCTCGTTTCTGTCTCAAAAAAAAAAAAACAATTGTAATGGAAATGTGCCGCTGGCATGTATACTGTATAGGTTCAAATGTGGATAATTTTCGTACTGTCATAATAAATCAGAAAAATGCCACTTTTGGGGTTTTTGTTGGGTCTTGTGAAGTACTTAATACATGCCATTTTTGTCCACCCCCCCCCCCCCCCCCCCCCCCCCCCCCGCTTCTGTATGAAGCTTTAAGTAACGTGCCAGTAGCAATTTCTTGGTATTGTGGATTGGAATTTGGAGGAACATAAAACACCAATACACCATTCATTACATGATTTCAGAATTGATTACAAGTTGTTTCAATATTTGTCGAGAAATTGTTCTGCGGGGGACATAATATCAATTTTATAATTATTTTTACAACAATTGCTTATCATCTTCAATGTTCGCGATTTTCTGGCATAGTTTCCCTTTTCCTCTAGCCTAATGAAATTTGACCATATAATTTTTGCATGGCCAAAGTCGTGTATTTAAAGGTTCTTTCAACATCTCTAGAACTTCCTCTTTATTTTCCACTTGATGAAATTAATTTATTTGCTCATTCTCTCTGTCAAATTGATAAAACTGTCAGTCGGATAAGGATTGTTGTCAGATCCTATTGGACCCATTGACCATGCTCAAATTGCCATCTGTAGATAAGAAAGATGCACTGCCCAGAGTAACATGCCATCCATGAATGTTGCAATTCTAGTTTCCTGGTTACCAGTAAGTGGTACCATTACTCAGCAGCATGTTACTCTTTTGCAATTGATTTGTTTTGAGAATGAAACTAGTTAAATGCAACAGGCCGTTTCCTTTTCATGCTTTGTCAACAATGGTTGAGAAATTATATAACAAAATATAAGAGATACATTCTTCTGTAGCTTGCGCTTGTGATTCCTAGTATTCTACATACATCAATCTTATCAATGGAATAATATGGTCTGAAAAAGTAAGGAAAAAGGCGAAGAAAAAAATATACTACATGTAATGGCATGTTACTTGAGGGTATATATGCAAAATGGGGTACTTGAACATCCTATAGAATATTATGGGTTTGTGTTTTTTGAGGTGAGAGAAGGTCTCATATCTACAATGGCCGATTCATGGGCACCCAATCTGATAGCTTGTTTGCTAGCTTGGAAATAACTAGAAACAGCCCGCTTTATATATTTGTCGGCCTCTTTTACTGTCATTTTCTGTTTTGTCTCTGTAAAACTACTCAGGAAATAATCTCCACTTAGGATTGATGCGAGCTCAACCAGTTCAGCTTGAAATTCAGAGAGCCAGCTGTCCTCTTTTGATTGGTTGGTCCTTAAAGAAACCACCTCTGGTAGCACAACTGCAACATATTTTCCCAAATTTATATTATAGGCAAACAGTACATGCTTCAATGTATGGTACCAAGCTCCTATTGATTTGGTACATGATTGGTCTTGAATATGATCTAAAACCATCAAATTTCTGCTTGCTCATGGACTAATGACGTTACAATTTGAACCTATAATAAATAAAGTATATTATAAAAAAAAAAATAACAAACAAAACCATGAAAAATGAAATGCTACCTGGGCAATCGGTACGAGGTGATGCCAACTCAGAGAAAAGCTGGTCAAAGGTGCCAGCCCAAGCATCTCTTTTGGTCAAATAGTCTGAAGATAGATTATACAACCTCTTAATAGTTGCTGGTATGGATGAGTGCTCATACTCTGAGGTCGGTGTGGGCCCATTTGGCCTACTTACAACTGTATTAGGCCAGTTTAAAGAAAGAAAATATCAATGCATTAGACAATTTGAAAATTGGAAGTTAGTGCACTCATAACATCAAATGTTTACTGGAATCAGTCAAGTTATTGAGCTATTTACTGTACCAGTCATACTGGCTTAGTAAGATACTGGCAGCATGGCATATTTGTCAATTACCTGTTCCTTTCTTGATCCAAGGAGAAATCATGATAGTTGGGATTCGCACTCCAAGCCGGTCAAATTTGAAAAAAAATGGTTCCGGACCCGTTAATCCATCAGGATTGGGCACGCCTGTATAAGGTGTTGCCACATGGTCATAGAATCCCCCATGCTCATCATAAGTAATTAGCAGCAAAGTTTCATTCCACTGGGGTCCATTCCTCAGTGTCTCATATACCTCTTTGACCAGCCTCTGACCATTCGCTACATCATGGGCAGGATGATCATCGTCAGCAGGAAATCCAGCTAGGTCAAAGTATCTATCAACCAATCAATAATATACTTTGTTAATGACCTTTGGTAGTTGTTGGTTCTTTTTTTTTATTTTTGAAAGCTGCACCCAAAATTTTACTGAGGTCACACTAGCGTAAAATTGCATACAATAAATTATGTGTTGCTAACAACCAACACACTCTTTAGTTATTGTGGAAAAACACCCATACAACAAATTCATGCTGACTTGGCCAAATCAATTCATAGCAAATTTATTTTAAGGTTGTCAATTTGGTCAGTTTGGTTCAAACCGAATTAAATTTTCCAACCAAACTTTTATTCAGTTTGCATAGAAATAAACCAAACGGACCAAACATATCCTTAACCACCATATTACCCTAACAGACTTAGCATTTGATTGTTATCTGCAAGTATTTGGTTGTCATTTGCATACTGAGAAAGCTACATTGCAAAATTAAATAAGTTGTCATACAGTTTCTTGTCATTCACATTACCTTGGCTCAATCACGCTTAGGCTAGGCAATTTCCCGCTTTTAACATGGTCTTTAAATTTCTCATAGAAGTTGTATTTAGAGATGTACTTCAGCTTGCGTAGGTTGCGGTAAAAAAGTGTGGTAGGAATATTTCTGAAGTAGATGGAGAAGTCGAGGCCGTTCTCTCTGAGAGAATCAAAGATGGTCTTTTGTGGATAACTGTAACAAGTAATTTCTATCAGCATTCAGTAACCAAATATTTCCAAAACAAAAGATCAACCATTTCTGATAAGCCATTTTAACTTATCTATTTTACAAGTAGTAAAGCAAAATGTCATGACCGGTTTCTTTTATTAGTGGCAATCCTTATCAGGGGTCAGAACATTAGTACATTGTGTCTATTAAGTTCTGAGTGCCTCTATTTTCTTGTATGGTCTACTGAAGCCCCAAAAGGCTACCTCCTGGAACAGGTACACGTCATATAAAATTACCAATTCAAGACAGCATGTCTCCATTTGCCTCCCAATTTATCTGATTTCTTTTTTTGTGTTTTTGGTTCACTGCAGCTATGTTACCTTAAATATTTAGTACTGTAAGAATTCCGCTTAAACTTACCCGCGAATGAGATTCCATTTGTCATTACCAATAGCACCATGAGAGGTAGCAGAGTAGACAAAGAGACGGTTGGGCTGTGTCGGACCCGGTATGGAGGAGAACCACCGATCAAATACTGCAAATTCTTGTACAAGAGAAGCGAATACAGGTATGTTTTGCGGATTGAAGCCTGACATGACCGTGTCCGATAAGTCATTTGAGATGCTCATGGCCTGTTGCACGAAGCCTAACATTGAGGGCACCCGGCCAGACCCAAAAACCTTCATGTTTGATTGAAATGGTAAAAAGCAGTAATAAGACATACAACATTGAAATTTGAAAGCAACAAAAAATAACCTTTCGCAAGTTGTTAATAGATAATTAATGTCCTACTACATAGCACAAGGAGATTTGGGATTTTTGTTACTCAGCAGGTTATGCACAATTATTCAATAAAATGTCTAAAATAACCGATTCTTTTGGGCTTTTCATTTTTACAGATAAGTCATTAATTGTAAATGGAATTGACAAACTTCAGCTATATTCAGGCTTGAAGACAGTTTTAACAAAAATCAACCCAACCAAAACATATGGGAAATCACCAATAATTGATTGATGCGATTTTTTTATAGGTCTTGAAGTTGGCATAAAACAAGTATGAATGCCATGGTGTTATTTAAAGAGAACAGCAATTAATAATAGAACATAAAAATCAGTTGCATTTTATTTTGTACTTATAATACAAGATGAAAAACGAAAATTTCAAATTAAGCACAACAAATACATGCCTGTTGGAAGACATCCTCAAAGTCGTGACCCGGATCCGAATTTACATAAGCGGCATCGTCTGATACGCAGACGAAATGCGGGTTCGGGTCCTTGGTGGAGTTCGGGTTGCATTCGTCGCCCGTTAACCCGTCAATTGCGGGGTTCACCGACCTCTTCATCCAACCAAGCATGTGGTCGAAGGACCGGTTCTCTAGTACCAACACCACGACTGCCTTGATTGGTTGTTTTGCGCCATTGATGGAACCAGAGGTAATGGCGAGAAGTAGAAAGAGAAGTGAGAGATTGAAGTGCTTGGTACCTCGCATTCTCTGTGTGTGGTTTCAAGGAGAAGGGGGCAAGAGCAGAGAGTTGAGACTAGTGGAAGTGTGGAACTGTACTGGAAGGAAGGGACAGGGACAGTGAGGTCAACTTTTATTTATTAGAAGAAACGAAGGATTTAATTATGCTTTTGTGAAGATATTGAGGGATTATTCTGTTATTGAGTAAATAACAGACGTCTACAATTACATATAAGCTCATTGAAAAATGAAAATTTCAATTGTTCAAAGAACAAATTGGTAGTTGCAATGTATGCGTTGCATTAAATGGTATATGTTGTTATGTTACCTACCACTATAATAGAATGTCTTTGTAGAATTCTACATTTTATTACCACCTAAAAAGTAAAATGAGATAAATCCTTCCCCTCATTCATCCAGAGAAATTTTGATTCATGTGATTGTATTATACAAAAGTTATTAGAAGTAAATTAAAACAATGAAGAAGAACAGAAAACCAATGAATCTTTTTATTTTATTCCTACGTCTAGGAAAATGGTTCAAGTGGTATAAATTATTTTGTGGAATTTGGCATCTAAGTTGTTTTCAATAATAAAAAATTTTATGAACGTTCTTAAAATTTTAAATCGGTTTATTAGCTTTATTTGCATGAACGTCCTTAACAATATCTTAGCTTAATAATTTCAATAATATTATTTTCAAATCAGTTCACGTGCGGCTGAAAATTAAAAAAAATTATGTTAGATATGTGTTTGACATAGAAGAATTAATCATATCATACAATTTAAATATTGTTTAGTGATGTATCAAGACCTATTAATTTCTTCTTTAAAAAAAGACTTGTAAATTTCACACCATTAAAAAAAATTACTTGATAAATGATAAAAAAAATTCTAACAAACTCCATCATTTTGTATAAATATACTATGTAACCGTGTAGACATGCCATAGCATTGAATATCAAATTTAAATTTAATGCTTGTCAAATTAGGTAAGTAATTTTGAAGCCAAACTCGCTTCATCTCTTAATTAGCCCACTAAAAAGCGAATTCGGATCACTCTTTTACTTTGCGTGACTTTATGGAACATCCCAACCGTTTAAATACTTTCTACACGAATCTCAAAGCATACATAATAGTGACCCCCTACATCACTCCAAATAGGCACCGGACACGTCGGTCAAGCAATATCTCAGAGGATACGCACTCGGTTTTCTAGGGTATCAACGGGGAAAACAAATATGCTGTGATTTTTTAGAATCGTAGGATTGTATTTTTTTTTAATTCATTCATTTATTTCTTTTGAGATTTGTACATAGAAAACAACATATTTTGAGATTTGTGTATTCCAAAATAGATAATTTTTTTACTCTTGTTCTAGTCGATAAATTAAAAAAAAAAATCTTATTTGTATCTATTTTATTGGATACAAATCATGTAAACAAGTAAAATAGTGTATCAATTAAATAAATTGATAAATAAAATTATATCATATTATTTATCATCTCTATATAAATATATATCTATATATATAATTTTTCTTACAATTATTATCATATAGAATAACGGATAATTAGAAATAGTCTTTATCTGTATTTTTATTCATTATATTAACAAAAAAAAAATTATCTTTATCCTATTTGATAACGCGACAAGCTAAATGGGAAAAAAAAAATTTACTCGTCTTATCGAATACGAATACGGTATGTGTTGAGTAAAAACTGAAAAAAAAAAAAAAAAGTACTATTGACATCACTAGTTATAAAAAAGAGAAGGGTTCAAATGCACCCAAATGCACCATATCTTTCATATCTTTTATCTCTGTTTTCAAAGTCAAAACAGTCAATCCGAACTGTTAGATGCGATTTATATATTAAGATGTTCTTGGAGACCAAATTTTACATTTTTTTGAATTTTTTTTTACTATTTATTAAGCCACTTTGAAAATCATTGATCCAATGGTCCATAAAATGAAAAATCAACAATTTTCAAAGTGGCTTAATAAATAGTAAAAAAATTTCAAAAAATGTAAAATTTGGTCTCCAAGCACATCTTAATATATAGATTGCATCTAACAGTTCAGATTGACTGTTTTGACTTTAAAAATAGAAATAAAGGATATGAAAAATAGAGTGCATTTGGGTGTACAAAAATTTGGATGCATTTGAACCCTCCTCTATAAAAATATATCAGAAAAATATTCAACAGAGAAAAGGCTTGATATGCAAGAATGAAAAAAAAAACACTCGCATAATTCTTCATCTCAGGACCTCCCAACTTGTTTTTAAACCATTTAAAAAATTTAGAAGAGAGCTGTCTAAAAAGAGTTCAATTAGTATATAATTAAAAATAGTAGATATGACATAATTGGCTGATTTGTAATATTTTTAATTTTTTTCATAGACATTAGTATTGTTGTAAGTAATCTGTTGTTTTATTTGATTAATTTGTAAAATATATAAATATTAAATTTTATTTATTTTTTGTTTTGTTTGAGATATTTGCAGGTTTAATTGTTATATTAATATGATTGTCAAAGAAAAGCATCAAGACATGGTTCATGATTAACATGAGATACTGATTGGATGTTGAATCACGAAAATCATGAATATTACTTTATCATTTTAATTTTATCAATTTTTATATTTATTTGAAAGTATGGTAAAATAAGTTTGAGATTGCGACTGCCTGAATACAACCATTACACAATTGACCAAATATTGTAACAGTAGAAATCCAAAACTTCAAAATTCAAACTTTGTTGAAGTTTTAAGTCTAAATCTCTCCATAACTTATGCATTTTGTTCAGCACAGTTAAGTTTTTATCTCTAGATTTTGTTGTCCAATCCAATCTTCTTAGCGGAGCTTAAATTAAATTAAGTATATATTATCCTTAAAGAATAAATACTAAGTCAAGAAAGATACAACAGTGTAATCACCAAAATGCACAATGAAAGTAAAAAAGATAAACACTAATTAATTGACTCTTACAATTTTAAAGAGATAATTACGCTGCACTGTTTTCTTGATCATTCAGTATTATCTTAATAGAATAAAATTAGTGTGTGTTATACTCATTCAGAAAGTTTGATGAACATAACTTCAAAATTAATTGAATTGACTTCACACGACGAATCTAAATTGTTAAAACTGATTTATTTCACGATATATAAATGCGTCTACATGTAAATTTTAAATTCATTTAGTATAAAGTCAACAAGTCAAAAAATAATAAAAATAAATATAGTAGAATTATTTAAATTTTTTTAATCTTTTTACAGCTTGACCTTTGTATTAAAAAAATTATATAAATTGATTTCAACAATTTAAATTCGTTATTTAAAATCAAATTTTCTTAATAAACACAACGCACCATAATTTTACTCATCTAAATAGTACCGAATCTTAAGCTAACTATATACGAAGTCCATGATTTTAATATTGATTGAAATATTGTTGGTTTCCTAACCGATCCGGAAAGTTATGACTTGTGAAAATCGAAGTTCGTTTATATATTGGCGTTTACGACTTACGAGTTACAATTATTATTTCTCTTCTTGGTATTGTATTACAAGTCACAATTTGGAACATGTAATTCAATCAAAGTTGCCCTCGAAAGAGGTTTCTTAGTCGTGGCGCATGTGAAATGGCGAAGAAGACAGTACACAACTGTACAACAGTACAAGGCGCACTCCAGGCTCCAGCACATCCTTCTTTGGCGTCTTCTTTTCAGATCGCGTGGACCAACCACAGAACCCCATTCTAATAACAAATCCAGCTCCATAGTTAACATGGCACGAAACAATTAGTTAGCAAAAAAAAAAAAAAAAAGTAAACAACTGAATAGTATTACAGTAACATGTCTGCTAAGTGTTAACGCTTCAATTAGAGCAAGTTCTTAAATTCAACTTTTGAAGTAGTCTCCTTTTTGGGAATCCATATCATCCCAGGACTGAGTATAATAATAATAATAATTGTACGTGCAGTTATGAGATATCTCAGATGATACGAATTCCTAGAGAACCGAGCTAGGCATGAAAGTCCATAGTTTTGCGGTTTAACGCGCTGTTATTCTATTAGGATAATATTACCGACATCACACGCAAAAGATTCCTTTTTGAGTTAATGCAGAGGATACGCACTCTCTTCCTTGGGAGTTAAATCGGGCTATATAAAATTCCAAAGTTTGCCGCCCCTACGTGGTATGAACGTATAATGAACTAATTAAAATAGCACAAAGTAAATCAGATTCCTCGTCAGCTCATATTTTGATAGATATTTCGGTTTTCGGAACAACATAAATAATTTCCCTTCCAATTTTCCACTGTAATTTTTACTCAAACAAGATCGATCCGCATATATTTTGAGAGACGTTTTTGGTTCCACGTGAGACCTCAACATTCTTCTTCATTTTTTTTTTAATGAGAATCGATTTTTGATCTAATAATAAAAATAATATTTTTTTTATAAGAACTTGTATATTTAAAATTTAGAAATAATAATTTTTTGTAAATATTAAATAATTTGATAGTTTGATCTTCAACTTTCACATAAAAAAAGTTATAATAGCTTAATATTATGAGCAAGATAAACTGTGATGGATCAAGTTTGTTATTTGAAATAAAGTTCGAATTTGTTATTTGAAATTTAGAATCTCCTCTTCAATTCACGAAATTAAGGGTGTAAATGGTCGGATACTGATCGGATAGTGGTCTTACTGTATTCGTATCCGTTATAATTTTTCGGATATAGATACGGATACGGATCAGATCGGATAGTGGTCTTACTTCATTCCATTGCGTAGAGAGACTTGGTTGCGAGCCGCAATGGAAGTGCAGAAAATTCAGGCTGGAAGCTGTTCTATCTGAGTTGGTTGCAGCTCGCAATAAATTAATTGCGGTCCGCAATAAATGAAAAAATTTGTCCAAACTTCGTGCTATCTTGCTCCAGACCACCCGTCTTGCTCCAAGCACTTGATTACCTACAAATTAAACATAACTAGAGCAGTAACTTGAACTTTTAAACATTTATAACCTAATTAAATCTAATTTCAACAAAACTCAGCTTAATTTACATAACAAACCCTAGATTTCAACATATATCATTTCGGCTTATCAATTTGATACACTATTTTACTTGTTTACATGATTTGTATCCAATAAAATAGATACAAATTTGATTTTTTTTTTTAATTTATCGACTAGAACACGAGTAAAAAATTTATCTATTTTGGTAATCATTGATGGAAATAAATCCATCCCACTATTTTTTGAAATACACAAATCTCAAAATATGTTGTTTTCTATGTACAAATCTCAAAACAAATAAATGAGTGAATTAATAAAAAACAAAATAGAATCCCACGATTCTAAAAAAATTACAGCATATTTGTTTGCCCCGTTGATACCCTAGAGAACCGAGTGCCAATCCCCTGAGATGTCTCAACTTTTGATTGACCGACGTGTCCGGTGCCTATTTGGGGTGATGTAGGGGGTCACTATTATGTTTGCTTTGAGATTCGTACAGAACGTATTTAAACGGTTGGAATTTTCCATAAAGTCACGCAAAGTTTGAGATATCTCAGAGGATACGAATTCCTAGAGAACCGAGCTAGGCATGAAAGTCCATAGTTTTGCGGTTTAACGCGCTGTTATTCTATTAAGATAATATTACCGACATCACACGCTTCTTCCTTGGAGCTCGTATCCTCTGCTTTAACTCAAAACGAAATCTTTTGAGTTAATGAATATTGACCATTCAATTTGCTTTATGATTCGTGCAGATTAGATTCACACTAATATTAAAGATTCCCTATATCATAAGCAGAAGCCGAATTGATTCCGTTTAAAATCAGACGATTGAGATTCATTAACTCAAAAGATTCTTTTTTGAGTTAATGTTGAGGATACGCATTTTCTTCCTCGGGACTTAAATCGGACTATACAAAATTCCAAAGTTTGCCGCCCCTACGTGGTATGGACGTATAATGAACTAATTAAAGTAGCACAAAGTAAATCAGATTCCTCGTCAGCTCATATTTTGAGAGATATTTCGGTTTTCGGAACAACATAAATAATTTCCCTTCCAATTTTCCACTGTAATTTTTACTCAAACAAGATCGATCCGCATATATTTTGAGAGACGTTTTTTGTTCCACGTGAGACCTCAACATTTTCTTCTTCACTTTTTTTATTTTTTTTATTTTTTATTTTTAATGAGAATCGGTTTTTGATCTAGTAATAAAAATAATATTTTTTTATAAGAACTTGTATATTTGAAATTTAGAAATAACAATTTTTTGTGAATATTAAATAGTTTGATAGCTTAATCTTTAACTTTCACATAAAATAAATTATAATAGCTTAATATTATGAGCAAGATAAACTGTGATGGATCAAGTTTGTTATTTGAAATAAAGTTTGAATTTGCTATTTGAAATTTAGAATCTCCTCTTCAAGCTCCGAAATTAGGGGTGTAAACGGTTGGATACCGATCAGATAGTGGTCTTACCGTATCCGTATCTGTTATAATTTTTCGGATATAGATATAGATAGCCTCAGATACGGATACAGATCAGATATTAAATGTTACGGATCGGATATCAGACGGATACGGATATTTTTCATAATTAGCTTGTTGCTTACAAAACATCTATTATATTATTAAAATATTAGTCACTAATTATGTCATAGTGTTATATTGTTCATTAAAATATATATCTATATGCAATTTAATAAATTATTGGTACAATATGCAATTTAATAAATCAATTTAAGAAAAATAAATTTTCCACTAAACTTTGTAATCTGTCACGAATTGGTCATTCAACTTTGATTTATCTTAATCAAGTCACTCAACTTTTCATTTATCCTAAATTAGTCACTTTATAACTTTTTCATCCAAATGCTAATGAAGTATTCTCATCCCATTAGAATTTTACATGGAATATACTCATTCTGTTAAAATTTTGGACGGAACAAGCATATTATGTTAGCATTTTGGACGAATGGGCATATTCCGTTAGTATTTTGTATGAAAAAGTTATAGAGTGGCCAATTTGGGACAAATAAAAAATTGAGTGATTTAATTGGAACAAATCAAAGTTGAGTGACCAATTTATGACAAAGTACAAAGTTTAGTGACCTTTGGAGAAATTTACCCATTTAAGAACATATAGCACATTTTTTGTGGTTTACAAGTGTAAACGATCAGATACGGATAGCTAAAGGTCTTACTGTATCATTATCCATTATAATTTTTCGGATACGAATACTAATCGGATAATTTAGATAATTTTCTAGATTCAGATCCGAATAAAATCGAATAATATCCGATCCGTTTACACCCCTACCCGAAATGAATGAACTTACTAGAGTAGATGACCTTAATTTGTTTATAAATTGGTGATAAGACAAAATTATATATGTTGAAAACTAGGGTTGGAAATGAAAAATAAGCCAAGTTTTGATTAAATTAGGTTTAGTTAGGTTAAATTATCCAAAAGTTCAGGTTACTGCCCTAGTTATGTTTGTTTTACAGGTAATCGAGTATATGGGGCTGAATGGAGCAAAGACGGGCGATATCCAGCAAGTTAAGACGAAGAAATGATTTACAGCAGACTTATTGCGGGCCCGTAGCCCACCTCTTGCGGACCGTAGCAAGCAGGTCAACAGACATTCCTGCGCAGACTTCTTGCGGCCCGCAACCACCACCATCACGGCCCGCAATTACCCGTCAGATTTCTGCGCGTGCTGATTTGATTTATAGCCTACTTATTGCGGGCCCGTAGCAGACTTCTTGCGGCCCGTAATAAAGTCGGTTCAGAGCCCGTTTTAGATGTTTTTAGTTGGTTATTTTGGGATTTTGGAGGGGGCTATAACTAGAAACCTGTAGAACAGATTAAGGAGGGTTTTTTAGGCAGAATTTAGAGATTTAAAACAAGGAAAAGCAAAAGGAAATCAAGGAGAGAGAAGAAGGGAGAAAAGAGATTATTGATCGACGGGTTTTATTATTTTCTTTCCTTTGGAACTCTTTTATTCATTTGATTTGATTTGTATCTTAGCCATGGCTGGCTAAGGACTTTTCTAGGGTTGATTAGGGCTGTACTTGAAACTTTTGTTATAATTTAGTTGGTTTTATTTTATATATTCTTGTTCTCTGTTATGATCTATTCTTTATTTTAATTGATTGTGAAGACTTAATCGAAATCACATGAAACCCTAGGATTTGATATTTGCAATTGAGAAATTGAATATTAGGTCCAGACCATAAGGAATAGGGTATTTGATAGGCTAAGTACCGAGAGGTGACACTTGTCTTGTACGGGCTTTACCTAATTGTTTAGATAAATTGTGCCAAGTACCGAGAGGTGAAAGATAATTTTCTAGATTAATTGGGACAGTAAGAACTTAATGACTTTAGATTAGGGTAGCCAAGTACCGAGAGGTGACGTTTATTCTAATTTAAAGATGGTATTAATATAGAGATATCCCTTTGTACCTACAACATCCAACTGTGCCTTCATAATTAAAAGAACTTTAACAAACCAATTAGTCGTAACACTAGTGGATAGGACCCTAAGAAACCCTAATTTTTCATTATTGTTAAAAACCTAATTTTGCTTTAAAGACTTTATTTTAATTCATTTTAATCGAAACCAAACCACTTGAACAAACACAAAACATTTTTACTTTCTTTTACTAAATTAAATTGTTAGGTTAGAATTAATATTCCAACTTGTCCCTGTGGAAACGATCCCTAAGTACTACTTGACCAGGTTGTACACTTGCAACCGAATTGAGTATCAACTAGAATTTATTACTTGTGTTGTAATAATCTACATCAATTGGCAAGAAAATTTACAAACTTCGACGTTAAGTTGCAATTTTGCGTGTTGGCATGTAAACAGCAAGTCAATTCGGAATAAAATTTCAAAACAAAACATACTATTTATCCGTCATATTATAATGTTTTCCAACATTCACTGCCTGTTGCTTTTATTCCCTTGTTTGGATATAATGATGAGTTAGGCTAATATGACATTGGTGTTATTTGAAACTAAATAACACTACATCTTAAATTCTTAGATTTGCTTTAAAATTCGTAATATCCGCTTTTACTGTTCAAACACTTTATTTTGTACGAATCTTAAAGTAGATCTAAGAATTTAAGATGTAGTGTTATTTAGTTTCAAATAACACCAATGTCATATTAACCTAACTCTATAATGATTGAACTAAAAAAAAATTATCATAACGATGTGCAATAAAATTGAATACAAAATAATTATATACATCTCTCATTGACTTGAGGGAGGAATAATATTCGAGAAATTGCAATTGAAGAAAGGAAAGTTTATTATTATGTGGTAATATTACTATCAATAAATATGTATTATAAATCATAATTATCAAATAGTTGTAGTATGGATTCTATATTTTAAAATGATATATCGATCGATTACCCTGAAAAAATACACATACAAATTCATTTAAAAGCTTGCCCGGCGTCTAGTGATGTTTTTTTTTTTTTTTCAATATATTAAGACCACATTCTAAAGTCATTAAAGCTGATTTTATATATTCTCCATATATATATCATCAGCTTCTATCTAAAATAAAGTATTTGTGAAATTAAATTCTGTACGCATGTATTGCAACTTAAATACATTGCATACATCGTGTGCGTCTAATAATGTCTATTATAAAATTTCAACCTCATTTTAATTAAGAAAAATCATCAAAAATGATGAGAACATTTAATTAGAGGACACGCTTAGGCATTTCTCTACAATGATCAAGGAAACTCCAATCATAATTTCTAACTGGAGTGAGGTTATGATACTATGAATAGCGCACATTAATTTGTATTTTGAATTAATATTTTCGTTTTAAAATTTAAAGTGCCAATACATTAATTACTGGATCAAAAATCAATTCTAATAAAAAAATTTAATTTGCCATGAGGTTAAACAAATGTCACGTAGGCACCTTTCATAAATATCTTTAAAAATAACAAGGAATGACTACAACTCTACAAGCCCCGAAATGATAGATAGATACTTGACATTGACAACAAAGTTAGAATTGATCTTTCACCATCGATCTCTCGTACAAGACAAATATGCAATCACGGGTGGTAGATGAAGATGATGTATATAGTTGACTAGGAGAAGATTGTGGCTCACACTTCAAATCAGAATTAGTTAGTTACAGACGTACAGTGGGCCACTAGGCGTCTACGCCTCTCTGTTGTTTATATTTCTCTCTTTTGAGAAACAAAATGTAGTAACCTTACCATATAATTGATATTAAAATTTAAAACCAATTTTCTAGGATCATGGAAGTCTTTTATCACCTCTTCGCATCACTCGGCCTACGAATTATGATCAATGTATTGGGCCTGAGACCATCAGGCCCAATACTGACTGAACCAGTTGATGATTCGCTCATTTTTTTAGTCCACTTGTACTTGAGTCTGTAATCATTAATAACATAAATGGAGCTTTCTGAGATGGCCATGCAAATATAGTGCTATTAGATTAAAATTTCATAGTTGATGGTTGGTGCTTTTAAAAATCTGTTTCCATTTTATTGTTCTTGTGCATTTAAGTTTTATATTGCATATTTCTTTCATTGGTTTTCTTTGGTATTAGTATGCATTAAATGCCGAAATTTTTATTAACATCCAAAAAAAAAAAAAAAAATTCAGATTCTACTCACTTTTGCACTGGATTTTTAAAATTGTCCAAACTAGTCAAAACCTCACCGGTTTTCCAACTTCTTTCCGGTTATTGTCTCACCCGTTCAAGAATTAGGACCGGTGAGATTCTCACCGGTTTTGTGTTGTTTTTTTTTTACAAAACAAAATTTATTTATTTTTATATTGAAATATTAGAAATGTTTAATATATTTCTTTGAAAATAGATAGAATACAATATAATTTGATTTATTAGAAAGACTGCTAAAAATAGCCCGGATCAATATTTTTCAGGCCAAATTTTTTGCGGATGTAAGAAAAATTAATATATTTCTTTATGTGTTATTGGAAAAATAAAATAAAAATACTTGGAATTCTGAGTTATTGATCATTGTTCAAAAGTCACTTCTAATTAAATACATAAAATATTGTCATCGTTCTGGTACATTTAATTTCTAAAAAGTTGTATATATTTAAAAAAAAACTTTAAATTATTTAATTATTGTTATTCAAAAAGAATTTTCAAATTAGATACAACTTTTTAGAAATTAAATGTACTAGAATAATCACAATATTTTCTGTATTACTTAGAAGTGACTTTTAAACCGTGACAATAACTCAAATTCAAAGCATATTTTTTTTTCCAATAACACAAAGAAATATATTAATTTTTCTTACAGTCACAAAAAATATGGCTTGAAAAATATTGATCCGGGTTATTTGTTGCAATCTTTCTTATAAATCAAATTATAATGTATTTCATCTATTTTCAAAGAAACACATTAAACATTTCTAATATTTCAATACAAAAAATAAATAAATTAAAAATATCATGTTTTGCAAAAAAAACACACACACACAAAACCGGTGAGAATCTCACCAGTTTCTTTTCTTGAATTGGTCAAAATCTCACCTGTTCCAATGTGGGAAATTAGTAAGATTTTGACTAGTTTAGATAATTTTCGAAATTCTACATAAAAGTGGATAAAATTGAAATTTATTAATTTTTTAGATATTAATAAAAAAATTCGACATTAAATGCGCAGTGTCGAAATAAATTGGACAATAAAATTACAAGTTTCTTATTACAATTTTTTCTCTTAAAATATCGCTTCCCTGCCACATTCACACGCCTTTTTTTTTTGTATGTTTGGATTTGTCAGTAATAGAAGTTATTTGAGAATAGAGACAATGTACATTTAAATAAAACATTATTATTTAGAATAGTTAAAATAACTGTTATTCAAAATAGCTATTATTTGAAAGTGTGAAGAGAGAAAAAATTACTTTATTTTCAAATTTCTGCTAACATAGTTCTGAAATAACAAAGTTGACGTCATTTCTACTATCTCCATACTGTGACAATTCATTTAAAACTCTACTTACCTATCTTTTCTCCTAATTAGTTTCTTTTTAACACTATTATTTCTCAATTACAATAATTCACTATTCTAAATATACAATTTAAATAACATTTTTATAAATCCAAATACCACTATTTTAGCACTAATATAAAAATCATTATACATCATTATACATGAGATCATATATCATCCGTAATTTCTGACTAACATTACACGAATACATTTATTACATGACAGATTGGAAGCCTGAGGGGTGTTAAACCTCTCTAGTATGACTCAAGAAAATTACAAAATTTATGTGTAATTCACTAATTTCTGCATATTTTAATAAAATTTTATTGAGTACCTCCTTCTTAATGATATATTTTTATAATTAAAGTAACCAATATGTCTCGCTCTAATAATATCTATTCGAATATTATTTTTCATTGACACTATAATAGTAAATTTTTTATGCCGTCCTTAATAACAAATATATGAAATAAATACTCATAGAATTAATTGTCTTATTAATTTGTTCCATTACATCAAAGAGGTCTAAGCAAAAACATCTAATATGTTTAGATAAAGGCTTGAGTTAGTGAGCATAGTGAGCTAATTTAAATTTGAGATAGTGAACTAACTCAATTTTAATTGAGTTAGTAAAATAAAATGCTAACTCACAAAAAAATAAAAATAAAAATAAAACACAAAACAAGAGTAGTCTCTTTTAACTAATCCAAAAATATTTAAATGTACAATAGTAGTTCTTGTTTTTTTTGGATATTATATTATTAGGTTTTGAGATTAGAAATTGAAAAACTATAAATATTCCTTGTTTCAGATTCACCGTTTAGATTTTGGCTTAAGTCACTGAATAACAGGTCCCACCAGCTCCTAAAAGGTTCATAAAGAAAAAAAATAATGATAAAAAGAAGCTTGTGGGCCACATTTTCTTCTCTCTTTTTTTTTATGATGAAAGGATCAGTTTAATAGTTCAAGACTTCCAAAGTACAGTGAACTGGGAGGATGCGTATCCTCTACATTAACTCAAAGATGAATCTTTTCGGTTAATAAATCTCAACCGTCTAATTTTAAACGGAGCTAATCTGACCCCTGCTAATTTTAAACGGAGCTAATTCCCGGGATTCGACTTCACTCGCCAAGAAAAAGAAAGAGAAGGATCGCCTGGCCACGGCTACACTTTATAAGCCTCTGCTCTCTCTCTTTCTCTCCATTCTCTTACCCTGTGTCCCTGCCATTAACGCTCTATTCAAACAAAACAAACCTATACCACTCAACTCAAAAGCAACCAACAGAATCCGAAATGCAAGCGATGGAGAAATCGGAGAAAGGCAAAGAAGTTTCCACTTCGATACTGGAGAGCAGAATCGCGCCATCCCTTACTGATATACTAGGTACGCAATCCAAAAGCGAGTTACCCCAAGATCTGGCCAACGACTCACTCGGTTCTGAGTTCCCGGCCTTAAGCCACCCCAGCAACACTACAAGTGTCACTAGCAGTACTGCTACCAATACCAACGTTGGTGTGTCGAGCTCAAATACCAGTCAAGATCGGACCTTGTTCCATAGTACCAGTTTTGGTGCTGGTACCCATACCAACGCTGGTGCATCGAGCTCAAATACCAGTCAAGAAACCCAAATGGTTGTGTCCTCGTCCAATGCTGGTACCCATACCAATGCCGGTGCATCAAGCTCAAATACCAGTCAAGAAACCCAGATAGCTGTGTCCTCGTCCAATGCCGATGCATCGAGCTCAATTACCAGTCAAGAAACCCAGATGATTGCATCCTTGTCTAATGCTGGAACCCATACCAATGCCGGTGCATCGAGCTCAAATACCAGTCAAGAAACCCAGATAGCTGTTCCCTCGTCCAATGCCGGTGCATCAAGCTCAAATACCAGTCAAGAAATCCAGATGGTTGCGTCCTTGTCCAATGCTGGTACCTCTGGAGATTCTGGTGTTGGTGACGTTGGAGTTAATGATGCTGGTATTGCTGTAGGAGCCAGTATAGGTGATCACCCGTTAGCACCTATTGGCAGATATGGCAATAATATTTAGAGGATTCATGGCATATCTACAAGATCTTTAGAGATAGAAGAATATTTAATTTACTTTATCAATTTATTTTATACTGTATTTAGGAATGCAAGTATAGTATGAAATAGAGAGAAATATGGAAAGATATTACTAATTGTATTTGGTACTGGAGGCTATTTATTCCTCTTGACCTGTTGTAAGAAAAGAGTGCCAGTAGTATAGGCTAGACACACAAATTGTAAGAATTATTCTGATGAAATATAATCGGGTGGGAAGGGAGTTTCTTGGGAGTGTTGCGTTTCTATTTTGATTCATGGTATCAGAGCATGGTTTGATTCTGATTGTATAATCGGGTGAAACCTACTCACTTCTCATCTCCTTCTATCTCTTACATAACTCTTCCTGTTCTCTTAGCAATGAATGAAACTGACCAGCCTGAGAAGAGCAGTGGGGAGAAATATGTCCCTCCAGAATTTATTAAGGAACTAACAGTTACATTGACTGAGTTGTTTTTACAGAACCAACAAAAACCTCAACCGAGTGCTCTTGCAATTGCTGATGGATCAAACTCTCCTATCACTGTGAAGTTTGATGGAAGAAATTATGGAATGTGGTCTCAGATGGTGGAAGTTCATCTCAAATCCAAGAATAAACTCGGCCATGTGTCGGGTAACCAATCTGCACCTCAACTAGGAGCGCCGGGATATAAGCAGTGGGAGATAGATGACAACACGGTAAAGGCCTGGCTTCTCAATTCGCTTGATCCTGGATTACTAGGTAATTTTCTGTTTTTTCCCACTGCAAAAGAGGTATGGGATGCCATTAAAACTTCTTTCTTTGATGAGAGTGATGGTACCCAAGTTTATGAATTACAAATGAGGGTACGAGGGTGTACACAATCAGGTGGGAGTCTAGAAGAGTTTTTTTAACACTCTTCAGCGGCTGTGGAGAGAGATTGATCTCCGAAGGCCTAACAAGAATATTTGTGCTGTAGACATTAAAAATAGAAATCTGGAAATTCAGGAAGAGAGATTATATATCTTTCTTGGTGGGTTAGACCAACGGTTGGATAGCATACGGGCTGAAATTTTGCGAACCAAACCGTTTCCCACTATTGAGGAGGCATTTGCACGTGTGAGAAGGGAAGACGTGAGGCAGTCGGTTATGACCGGCGGAATTGAAAATGTCAACCCTATGGCAATGGTTGCAAAAGCTTCAAGAGGTGAGGTGGTCACATACAACAATCCTGGTTCATACACAGATTCAGCAGAGAGAAGTGTTTTTGAGCAGCAAGCAGGTGCTGCAAATTTTGCAGCAAGACAACAGTTGACTCCTGGATCAAGCAAGGTGAGTAAATGCACCAAGTGTGGTAGTAAAAGGCATACCATAGAACAATGTTTCCAGGTAATCGGATATCCTGAATGGTGGTACGAACTGAAGAAGAAGAAGCAAAGCGAGAAGGGAAAGGCGAAGGCAAACTTGGTAATGACCGGTAAGATAGAAAATGAAAATGAATCAGATGAAGGTAAAAACTTTTACTCCTCTTGTTCTTATGATAAAGATAGTGCATGGGTCATAGATTCAGGTGCTACTGATCATATGACATTTTCTATTGATGATGTGACAAACAGTACAAAACCACGAAAAACTGAGATTATAAATGCAAATGGTGTCTCTCATCCAGTCACAGGAGCAGGGGATGTTTACTTATCACCATCCCTTACATTATCTAATACCCTTGTGGTTCCTTCCTTATCCACAAAACTAATCTCTGTTGGACAACTTGCGGATGATTTGAATTGCATGGTGTTAATGTATCCTAATTGTTGTGTTTTTCAGGACATTTCTACGAAGGAGATCATTGGGCGTGGTATTAAAAGAGGCCGTTTGTATCATCTTGAAGATTTGAAGTGTGGGAAGGCTAATTTGGCAAAAGGATGTTCTAAACCAGAAACAAAAATATGGGAATGGCATCGGCGGTTGGGACACCCCTCTTTCGGTTATTTGAAAAAACTATTGCCAAAGTTATTTTTAAATATTGATATCTCGTTGTTAAATTGTGAGACTTGCATTAAGGCAAAGAGCCACCGTGTATCCTATAAACCTAGCTTAAATAAATGTGTTCTTCCTTTTGAGCTTATTCATTCGGATGTGTGGGGACCATCTCCAGTTAATTCAATTGGTGGTTATAGGTGGTTTGTTTTATTCATTGACGATTGCACGAGAATGACATGGGTATACCTCTTAAAGAAAAAAGAAGAAGTTGCTGAAATATTTAAAAGTTTTTTTATCATGGTTCAAAATCAATATGGGAGAAATATTAAAATATTTAGAAGTGATAACGGGGGTGAATTTGTTAATAAGGTGCTAAAAGATTTCTTTATTCAAAAGGGAATTGTTCATGAAACCTCTTGCGTTGGGACACCACAACAGAATGGAGTTGCTGAGAGAAAAAATAGGCACATTTTAGAAACTGCTAGAGCCCTTCTACTTGAGTATTCTGTTCCACATAAATTTTGGGATAGTGCAGTCATTGGCAGTATATGTAATAAATCGATTACCCTCAAAAATCAACAATTTCATTACTCCTCTTAAAACTTTATCCACCTTTGTGACCATTCCATCTGTCCTTAGTCTTTCCCCAAAAATTTTTGGTTGTGTTGCCTATGTTCATATTCCAAAAAACCAACGATCAAAACTTGATCCGTGTGCTATAAGGTGTGTGTCCCTTGGCCTTGGTTTCAACCAAAAAGGATATAAGTGCTACGAGCCGGTTAAGCAGAAGTGGTATACTACTATGGATGTCACCTTTGTGGAAAATGAACCTTTTTTTCGTTCAACCCAATATCTGTCTCAGAGGGAGAATTTGGAAGAGTCAGATTATTGGGCTTCTGACTCTAGTTTACCTTCTGCTTCAAGTCCATTCCCTAGTCTAGTTCCGCCTTCTGATTCGGGTCTGTCTAACTCGACTGATTCGGGTCCGTCTGACTCGACTAATTCGGGTCCATCTGACTCGACCGATTCGGGTCCGTCTGACTCGACTGATCCTTCTAACCCGGGTGGTTCTTCTGATTCGGGTCTATCTGACTTGGGTCCAGATCCGTCTTCTGCTTCTGATCCATCTTCTAATTCAACTGAGCAACCAGAAATAAGTTTTCAAGTTTACAATAGAGATAAAAAGAGACGATTGTTTGGAGATACAACTAACAGAGAAAAGGAGAAGCAGAATGACTCAAGGATGTGGACAGAGATAAATGGTGAAATAGAAGAAATGATACAAACGGACTCAAGACCACACAGCCCGGGATCTCCTGAGAAATGTCAGAAGGTAAGTTCTCATGACTCTGTTTATATACTACCACCAAGAAAAAATAGAGGGAAACCCGCAAAGAGATATGTTCCAGAAAATGGAACAAGTTATGAGTATCCAATTGCAGGTTATGTGTCCACAAAACATTTACCAGAACCACTTAAGCAATTTAACACTGAGTTACTGTCAATAGCTATACCTAATACTGTTGAAGAAGCGAAAAGAGATTTGAAATGGGTACGAGCTATGGAAGTAGAAATGGAAGCTTTAAATAAAAATTGTACTTGGACTCTAACTGAATTACCCAAAGGCAAGAAGCCAGTAGGATGTAGGTGGGTCTATTCCATTAAATTTGATGCCAATGGAAAGGTTGATAGATACAAAGCAAGACTTGTTGCAAAAGGATATACTCAGACTTATGGTATAGATTTTCAGGAAACCTTTTCACCTATTGCTAAACTAAACACAATTCGAGTATTATTGTCTCTTGCAGCAAACTTAGAATGGCCGCTGCATCAGTTTGATGTGAAGAATGCTTTTTTGCATGGTGATTTGGAAGAAGAAATCTATATGGAGATCCCTCCAGGATATGAGAGCTTGGGATCTGGATCCATGGTGTGTAAATTAAAAAAGGCACTTTATGGACTCAAACAGTCTCCACGTGCATGGTTTGGTCGTTTCTCCCAAGCGATGAAAAAATATGGGTTCAAGCAAGGCGATTCTGATCACACACTTTTTCTAAAAAGACAAAATGGGAAAATAACTTTGCTAATCATTTACGTTGATGACATGATTATTACAGGGGATGATAGGACAGAGATTACAAAACTTGAGGAATGTTTGGCACAAGAATTTGAGATGAAGAACTTGGGAGGACTTAAATACTTTTTGGGAATTGAGGTAGCTCGATCTAAGCAAGGTATTGCTTTATCTCAAAGGAAGTATGTCTTTGATTTACTGACAGAAGTGGGGTTGCTTGATTGTAGGCCGGTTGACACACCGGTTGTTCAGAATATTAAGTTAGGAGAATTTCCGGATCAAGTACCTACAAACAAAAGTAGATATCAGCGATTGGTGGGGAAGCTAATCTACTTGTCACACACAAGACCTGATATTGCATATGCCGTAAGTTTGGTGAGCCAGTTCATGCATAATCCGAGTGAGGAGCACATGGAGGCTGTAACTCGTATTCTAAAATACTTGAAAGGAGCACCGGGCAGAGGCATATTCTTTAAGAGACATGGACACTTGGACATATCTTGCTTTACAGATGCAGATTGGGCTGGCAGTATAACAGATAGAAGGTCAACATCAGGATATTTCACCTTTGTTGGAGGAAATCTTGTCACTTGGAGGAGTAAGAAGCAGGATGTGGTAGCATTGTCCAGTGCAGAGGCAGAATTTAGGGGAATTAAAAAGGGTTTGTGTGAATTACTCTGGCTTAAAAAACTAATGGATGAATTGGGATTTGCATCCAATGAACCAATGGAGCTGTTTTGTGATAACAAAGCCGCTATTGATATTTCACATAATCCGATTCAACATGATCGAACAAAACATGTGGAAATAGATCGACATTTCATAAAGGAGAAAATTGAGTCAAGAGTTATTCGGATTCCACATGTACGATCAGAAGAGCAGTTAGCTGATATACTCACAAAGGCAGTCTCGAGCAAAGACTTCATTGCCATACTTGACAAGTTGGGCATGACAAACTTGTACTTGCCAACTTGAGAGGGAGTATTGGCAGATATGGCAATAATATTTAGAGGATTCATGGCATATCTACAAGATCTTTAGAGATAGAAGAATATTTAATTTACTTTATCAATTTATTTTATACTGTATTTAGGAATGCAAGTATAGTATGAAATAGAGAGAAATATGGAAAGATATTACTAATTGTATTTGGTACTGGAGGCTATTTATTCCTCTTGACCTGTTGTAAGAAAAGAGTGCCAGTAGTATAGGCTAGACACACAAATTGTAAGAATTATTCTGATGAAATATAATCGGGTGGGAAGGGAGTTTCTTGGGAGTGTTGCGTTTCTATTTTGATTCAGCACCAATGTATACTCTGGTAGACACGATCCAGCAAGAGACAGGTTACATTCGCTCAATGGCAGTTGGTCACAATTGGGATCTCTTCACTGGGTCTGATAACAACCTAGTACGCATGTGGTGTAAAGGGCACGCAGTTGAGCATTTTAGTTCCTCTAGCGGGCCTATAAACGCCATGCTTTTCCAGGACCCGGAAGCCCGTATCTTTTGTGGGCATGATGATGGCGCAATTACTGTTTGGGAGAGAGATACCACGGGAGGTGTGTTTAAGCAAATCAAGAGACTTCAAACAATGAGTGACTTTTTTCAGAAGTCAATTTCTTTTACACACGACAAGGCAGTATCTTGTCTGTGCTTAAGTGGAGATGGTGACTTCATCTACTCTGGCTCAAAGGACTACACTGTGAAAGTGTGGCGTATCCGGGGTAGCGGGACCTGGAAGCTTGTTGAAACCATCCGAGATCATAAAGGTCCGATATATGCATTGGCAACACAGGTCAGTGCATTAAGTTCTGCCTCGAGTGATGGCACGATGAAATTGTGGCTTAGAGAGCTGTATGGCAAAAATGAAGACAAAGTGAGACACGAATTAAAGTGGACGTGTGTATTTTCAGGTGCAGTGGTAAACGTAATCAATTTGGGCGTAAATGATTTTATGTATGCGGGATTGTCCGATGGTAAGGTGATGAGCTGGTGTCTTTACACTATGCCTATGAATGGGGATGATAATCCTGAGGTCATGAGTATCCACAAATTTGCTGTCACTTGTCTGGCCAGCTTGCGTTTTGGTCCATTTGTTTTTTCGGGATCGGTAGACATGACTATTTGTGTTTGGAGATGGCAATTAGTAGGTAGATCATATCATCCGCTTCACACGCTTGTGATGGTGCTGAGAGGGCATTCAGGCCCGGTTCGCTGCATTGAGACCAACTTTGACTGGGAAGCGGATGCTACTGGGGCCAGAGGACAGTGGATTGTGTACAGTGCCTCTACTGATGGGGTGCTTAAGGTTTGGCGTGTGTATGATCGACCACTGCCAAGGCAAACAGTGCGCAAAAGTGAACATCGCTTGCAGGTAGAATTGCGTAGACTAAGAAGTATTTGATTGGAGAATCAGCAATCTGTTCTTTATCAGATTTCCTTATCAGATCAACGTGTCACCAGCGGATTGGTGTTTCTTTCTTTCTCTCTTTTATTGATTGGAGAATTAGCAAATAAGGGAATTGGACAGGTTTTCGGGATTAATTTTTCTTTTGTTGTATTTTTAACTCATCTTGTCTGTTTGCTGCTGGTGATTTGTTCATATTGGTTATTCTGTGGATAAATTTTAGTAAAAAATAAATGCAGAAAGTTCTTGCTGATTGTGAGTACAGATGTGGATTCTGATATAGTCAAATATATATGGGCTTGTTTCCTGTGGTGTTTAGTTAGTTAAATTAATTGTTGTAGTGTTGTAGTGTTATACACTGAGATAAGAGAATATGCGATGGCTGTTCTATACCAGTTCATGTTGTGTAATGGAAAAACCCATCTCTTTGGTGAACAACCGTTGGTTCAGGTTGTGTAATATATAGAAGTTCAATGATGTCTGTTAGTGAGAATATAAATTCTTGGTAATCTTTGAATAAGATTACTCAAATCAAAACCTTGACCCATAATCGATCCAAAATACTCCAAATGTGATCATACCCAGATGTTGAACACTGATATGACCTGGTCAGATGGATGGGTATTTTGTTTTATTTGTTCTAGTATTCATTTGTGCCCAAATTAAAAGAACCTAGTTAAGGTGGTAAAAGATTGATTGGAGACGTTAGCCGATAAGGGAATTTTGGACAGGTTTTTGAGGTTAATTTGCTTTTATTGTATTTTGATCTCATATGTTCTGTTTGCTGCGGGTGTTAATTTAGTTGACGATTGAAGACTGATCGTCATGAATAGAAATTTATAACTCGAAAAAGAAGGAAAGATCGTCAATCTTTCAAATTAGAATTTCCTCTCTGTTTTTTTTTTTTTTTTGGGGGGGGGGGGGGGGGTGGGGGGGGGGTGGGGGGGAAGGAATTGAAATTAGAAGTTAAAACACAATATATATTGAGTGAGGCTATGGTACTATGCATAGCTAGCGCATATTGACCCACGTTATGGACTCAAATCTTCGGTTGAAGGTCCTAACGGTTGATCCAAACCATTCAACATGATCTCCATATGAATATATACTTGTAAACTAAATTTTACATTTTTTAGAATTTTTACTAACATTTATAAGAGTAGAAAATTACTTAATCTGAAAATTCTGGACCCTCCAAAAACAGTGATTTTCTACTCATCTGAAAAATAGTAGAAATAAAGGTTATGTACTAAGAAGGGATCTTAATCTCGCAAAAGAAGTCACTATTCAGTAAAATTATCATGGATTAAGAGCTAAAGGAGCTTTAAGGAACCTTAATCCTGTCCAACCGAACAGGCACTGGTTTCTGAATGTGGTATGGCAAAAGCGTGGGGCGCAATTACAAAGCTTTATATTTCTTCTCCCAGGCCCCAGCGATTCATAAACCATCCAAGACATCTTCTCATTTTTGTAGTAATTTTTGGTTGGCGTTTTAATCTGAGAATTATTTTCAGGTGTAATTGCTCTTTGTTCCGATTTTTCGAGTTTTAATTTCTATACAATTTTATTTCCGAAGTCTTGGAGCTTCACCTGTTGGGAAATTGATGGAATTCCTGCATTGAAATTGTGTTTTATGATTCTGTTTGGGTTTCTGAGCAAATTTGACCCTCTTTTCCAATAAGCGCAAATGGAATGATGAACTTTAAAATGTCATATGTAGCATCTGATGTTTCAATTGATGCGATGCACATTGAATTTCCACACGAGATTTCTGAACGTCAAGCAACAATTTTTTGCTGTGTGCTGATTGAATTTCCTCATCAACATTTGTTAATCGTTTTACTTTCATAGTTTACGGAAGTAGTGTTATAAAACCAGAGTGTTTTTTAAGTAGAAAGAACCGAGATTTTGCGTGATTTTTTTTTTTTATATTAGGCTTGCATACTGCTGGTTATTCCATTTACTCAAAGAAGCCTAGTTATCTGTCAAATCTGATCAAACTTCTGATGTTATTAGATTTATTATGTTACCCCTGTGGCCTCGTATGGGATTGAGGATTGCATTTTATCTTACTAGCATTGTTTGATACAGTGCTTAGTTTTACCTGTATATTTTTTTAATAACTTTTTACTCCCTAGATTTTGAATTTTGTAAGCGTATCAAAATTAATGAAACTCTCCTTTCAACATTTGTTCGTTATGTTTTATTTTTTTTGTTTGCTTTGAATTTTATTATAGGAAATACAAATACTAGTTACAGAAAACAAAGTTTTGTTAGTTGAGGGATGTATTAACAATAAATATACTTAATAATCACAAAAATAGCTAGAAAATGGAGATATATTGGAGGACTTGTGCAAAAATTATAATATTTTTTTAATAATACTGATGTAAACCACCGATTTTATATTAAAACCATACCATACCATAAGATAGTACCTGAAAAGGATACCAGCAAATAGCATGTTTCTTAAAGACCAGTCTTAACAATACTAACTAATTAAAAAACCATGTTAAAATCTGCAGATATCAAAGCATATAGCTACCAAACAGTATATATCAAACTAAAAAACAACACAAGCAAAACCACCTAAGCATAGCTACAGAGTTCACTAAAATCAGAGACAAAATAGCAAAAGGAACCATAGCATCAAAGTACCTGTACTAGTAAGACCTGAACACAAAGCAGGTACTCCCATTTTATCAGACTGCATAGTATCTACGATCATCAGACTGCGTGGTATTGCGCTGGCTCAAAGGCTACCTGATGTTGCGGATGACTCGTTTTTTCTCAAAACATTATCACAGGTACTCCCGTTTTACTCATGCTCAGTGGACAGGTCCAACGGGATTCAATGGAAATGGTCTGCATCAACCTGTTTACAATATTAGTAAAATAAATAAGTAAATAAATATATTAAAATAAATAAACCACATAAATACTGTGAATATTACTTGTACAGCTCCTTGTGCTTATTTAGGGGAGACGGTGGTTCTATCTCTTGTCATTTTTCAAACTATCGCATGCAGCAATCAGGATTGTGGTGCTCCATAATCCAATAAAAAATAAGAGGATTGCAATACAAGTAGTACGGCTGATAAATTTATAGTTGAAATGTTAGATAAAATTTATAATTATAATGACATAAATAAATAAAAGTATGCGACTTTATTTTAATGTACCTGATCCGCCCGAGTTACTCTCGACAGTTTGTTGTAAACATATGCATACGGCTCCCACTCCACCACGTTATCCGTCAGTTATTGAAACTGATTGTATGGGATACTTGGTCCGACGGTTTTTGCATGCGAGGAGTTTGCCCACTCATGTGGGCCTTTCCATATATCACCAAAACCTGGGCATATATCTTCTGTTGGCGTGCCCCATGCCGGTTGAGATCCCAGTACCGGTCGGTGAATTTGAAATCAGCTCCACGACCAGTGTTGCAAAAGCATAGTGGGACCATGCATAGAGTGGCAGGAAAGAATGGATGCGAGGCATAGATTTTGGTATAAATATGCGAGAACAGCTCCGCCCCAATTGTAATTCTTTAACTCGTCCAACTCGACCACCATGTTGAGATACCATAGCGGTATCCCATCCCGCCTATTGTCAGGAAATATGGTACTCCCTAATTGTTGGGATTTTGACGGTTCAAACCCATTGATTAGCTTAATTGCGGAAAGTGTGTAAAACAAAATTTTACTATTTAAGCTAAGAATTAAACGAGATATGTCAGGAAACTTTCTAAGGCGGTCCACTTTCAGTATTCCTTCGGCATCAAAACCTCATTTAATTCATTTACAGATCTACTCCATAATTGATTTCTAAAACATTAAATCTATCTACCAATTAAATATATTAATATAACATGATTTATACCTTGTTTCCAAACCACAGTTGGAATGCAGAATAAGTGAGAAGAGCTACACCAAGGAAGGAATCGACTCGCAGTATCACACGTGTGATACCTCTATTGGTTATCCACCAGGACTAACCGGAGAGCGGTTTATTTCTTCTGCCAGAAATACCGTAAACCGCAGAATTCTGCAGAAACACTATTCACCGAGAAAAGGACGAAATAAATATATTTGTGTCCCGAGGTTACTTGGTATCGCTTAAAAGCTAAATCGCAGGATTTCGCAAAATATATTATTTTCCTAATCTCGAAATAACCGAAATCAAAGAAGAGAGAAAAAACCAATTAACAAAGTAATCAGATTAACACGTGAATTAGTCAGTTTTTCTCTCTACCCTCACCCCTCTATTTATAGTGTTTTGAGGAGGTTCGCAAAAGACCGAAATACCCCTCAAAACAAATCTATTTACCAAAATACCTTGACACCTCATCCTTTAATATGTGAAAAAACCAAAATGCCCCTTCCACACTCTTCTCCATGCTTCTACACCCTAAGGTGTCATGCAAGGTGGCGTAGGTGTGAAATGACCATTTTGCCATTGGCCCATTAAGGCATGAATAGTAAAAGGCTTTGATTTTGGGCTTTGACTTTGGGCTTTTAATTTTAATTAAGGCTTTGACCCATAATTCAAATCCATAATTAACAAATTAAAATCCAAATCAAATCTATATAATTGTCATGTACAATTATATTTCTTTTCGGTTGTTGTTCGGTAACTTTTATACAACGTAACGTGTACGTTTATAAATTAACCGTTATTTCTGTTTGTCATTCTAAATGACATTTATAATTTAATTATATCACGTATAATTAATTATAACCATCTTAATATTAATTATAATTAATTTATAATTAATCAGTAAGATTCTCCGAGTAGCTCCTATATGGTGTGACCCAATAGGATCTGTGTTATGTTGGTAAACAGAGTTAAAACTGTTTTAACTTCTGTTAGTCATGGGTGGCATCTAGCAACACATCATGACCATCCAATTACACAGATGATGCTGTACTGTACAATATCACGATCCAGTAAACAACTTTCTTATGTCAGTTCTTCTGTCTCATAGCTATCAGATCAGTTTTAAGGTAGATATGTGTCATCCTTGTTAACTGTACCTTTTCTTGATCTTGAGTAGATTATCAAATATAATTACTCTTGTAATTATACTGCATGCAGATAATCTAACTCTACCAAGGGGCCCAGTGATGCTATAGCTCGTATAGAGATACGAGGGACAAGTAGTATTCTTGGTAGACTATCACTTCCTCAGCTAAGTTATAGATATGGAAATGCTACCGTTATAGCTGCTTTTTAGGGACAGCGTTAGATAACACTCACTCATATATATTTCTTAGTAGGAACGATAAATACCTCATACTGTAGAACTTTGACACTGAATGAAAACATAAATGACACGAACACAATTCTATTTAATGTTTCATTCGGGGTCTGTCAAATACCATGTTCCTAGAACATGTATCTATGTGATTAAAATGACATCTCATGTCAGGTGGTTTGTAAAACTTAACCATCTTTTAATCCACATACTAACCTTATAGCGGTAATTAGTGTTCCTGCTAATTACCTTGGTCAGTGACATTTTAAGAGTATATATTATCTATATTACGAAGTTTCACAATTTCAGTCATGAACTCGAAATGATCCACAAATGCAATAATACTCAAGGCAACAAAATGATATATAAATAAACATTCAATTCATGAACAAAGCTTTATGATTAACTTATCGTATTATTGACTTCTAGATTATTACAAACTAACACTAATATCTCAAGGATAAATGCACGAGCATACCTAATCACTGATATTAGAATGTGAGTACATTATTGAAAATGCAAAATAAGAATAGGGTTTTAAATAAAAAAATACAAACCACCTTACTTGTTGGTTGTTTGCATCTACGAGCAATGCTTCGAAGCGCGCCTTGAGTACCTTTTTCGGCAAGAGTATGTCTGACGTTTTCTCATTTTTTTTTCATTAACCCCTTGACTTCATGATCTTGGATGCCTAGCAACTCATACAATCGGCTTTGGACACTCACCGAGTCTGTAATTCATGTTATCAGATCCTCCGAAATAGGCAAACTCCACAAACAATTGACATCCTCCACCATAACTGTAAATTATTTGACTTGTTAGTAAGCAATTAAAACAACAAATTTATTTGAATTAGTTAATACCTCTCATCTCCCCGAAAGGAAGATGAAAGGTGTGTGTCTCCGGACACCACCGCTCAACAAGTCAATGAATGAGAGCCGCATTGAGGGCAATATCAGGTATTATTGCGATCTGATATAAGTCAATTCAAATTAAAAAATGTGCGTACTTATGGTGATACTTGCAATGGCGTCGATAGTGTTTGACGGTTAAAATATCATCACTCCAAATTAGGAAAAATATTCAATTACAATATAATTTGATCACTGACCAAGTTATGAAAAACCAAATAAGTAAATACTTACCTCCCTAGAAGCTTCAAATACCCTATGATTGTCATGAGTTATCCACAACAAGTCGCTAAATGTATGTCCAATACTCTGTCCCCCATACTAAAAAATTCGAACAATTTTATAAATCATTTTCAAATTTTCAAAATTATTCTAAACTGTTTTGGAATTTTCTAAATTATTCTAGACTATTTTGGCATTTTCTAAATTATTCTATACCATTTTGAAAATTTTTAAATTATTCTACACCATTTTTTAATTTTCTAAATTATTCTAGACCATTTTGAAATTTTCTAAATTATTCTAAACTATTTTGGAAATTTCTAAATTATTCTAGACTATTTTTGAATTTTCTAAATTATTCTAGACCATTTTGGAATTTTATAAATTATTCTAAAACCATTTTGAAAATTTCTAGATTATTATAGACCATTTTTGAATTTTCTAAGTTAATAGGGCAATATTCTAAACCATTTGGAATGTTTTTAAAAAATTCTAAATTATTCGGAAAATATTCTAAATCATTTAAAATGAATGAATTAATTATATTATAATTAAAATAAAAATACCTGAATTGAAGAGCTGATCGATCAGTCAGTAGGAGCTCCGAAAGGTATCCGAAAAGGAAAAAGGTTCCTAAAAAAATTATAAATCATTTTAGAATTTTCTAAATTATACTAAATTATTTTGAAAATTTCTAATTAATTCTAAATCATTTTGGAATTTTCTAATAGTGTCGGACAAAATCTAAACTATTTTCTAAATTATTCTAAATTATTTTGGAATTTTTTAAATTAATCGGACAATATCTAAACCAATTCCTAAATTATTCTAAATTATTTTGAATTTTTTTAAATTATTCTAAACCATTTTGAAATTTTCTAAATTATTTTAAATCATTTTGAAAATTTCTAAAATTTTTTTAATATCCCATAATTTTTATAATTTTTTATGAAATTATTTTTGTACTTATTTATAATTATGAAAAACTTGAGGGTCTATTTATAAGATTTGTAAATTCAAACTTAAAGTGTATATATATAAACATTGGAAAAAAGGAGGATGTGGCATTTCCATGCCACGAGGCTCCTTGCCTAAATATAGGGGTTTGCTAACGGGTTATCCGTTAGGGGTAACGGGTAGGACGGGTAAAGGGGTAGGTCGGGTACGGGTAAAACCCGTAACGGTTAGACGGGTAATTTTCTCAAAATCTCTATCTGGTCCGTTTATTACCCGTATCCGTTGCGGGTTGATGGGTACGGGTACCGCGGGTACGAATCCGGGTATCCGGGTATGGGTCCGGTCCGCCCTGTTTTTTTTCAAAAAAAATTTAAAAAATTCAAATTTTTTTGAAGTGAAACGAGTCAGGTACGGGTAACGGGTACGGGTATGCAGGTACGGGTAGGCGGGTAGACGGGTACGGATATAACGGGTTTTTTTTCAAATTAGGTTGTTGATGCGCGCAAAAGCGTATGCACAAAGTTTCAGTACAATAAGATGTACCTTTTAAACCTTTAACACGCGTTTGAGTTAAATTGCAAGTGCACAATTATATCAAAGTAGTATTTTAGGTATCGATCCACAGGGAGTACGATAAAACTTAGTTCAAACTTTAGTAATAAATTTCAGAAAATAAAATAAAGTAAAGTGCAATAAAAGTAAATTGGGGGGTTTGTTCTAACAATTCCTAAAGTTGGGTTCAATACCCAAAAGAAAAGAGTTTGAAATAATAATTGTAAATAAAAGTAAAAGAAGGGAATTGGTTTGCTTTCAAGATTTAGAGATCTAGGGGTCTTTGGTCTACAATTCCTTGCTAACTCTATTAATTCGGTATTTATTTGAATTCATGTATGATTTGATGAGGTTTCTAACCTAATATGTTATTAAGGGTTACATTCGTAAATTAATAACATGCCTAGGTAACTCGAACTTCTCAATGAAGTTCCCCACCCTAGCTACCTAGACCTATAAGCTCTTGTTAGTCTCTCCTCTCCTCAAATATTGGTACTTCGCAATTAAGTCCATCATACCAATACCCGATTTGAATTGAGATGTCCTAATTAGGGTTTGACTTCACGATTAGGTTCTTCACCAAATTCCTAACCTTAATTTCTATATTTCCGGCTTATATTAAATTGGTTACAATCTTAACCTAAACCTAAGGTATTTGCATTCATAATTTGGTACTATCCTATTGATCACAGTCAATTTTGGTTCTTTCGAATTCAAAACGGGATACTACAATTCAAGTACTAATTATGTAATTAACACAAATTATTAAATCACAGAAATTAACATCAAATCTCATAAAACAATCATAATAAAAACAAATAACCGAATAAAATAGAATTAAACAAGTTCATGCATTGACCTAAACCCCTAGAGAGAGATCTACTCCCTCATGGAGAGATCCATTACAAAAATTGACAAAAGTAAGAAGAAATGAAATAAAGAAATGATTACACCCTTTATTTGATCAAAGCCCTCAATCTTGCCGACTTCTTGCTCAGGAAACCCTTCTTCTCCTTGCTTGAAAGCTTTCCTTACTTCAGAATTTATTGCTATGTGTGTAGAGAGAATGAAAGAATGAATGGGAAGAGATAGAGAGATGAGATGGGAAGAGATGATGGATTGGATGAGATGAGATGAGATCATCTCTTTTATAGCCAAGGATCATGTCCAATTAAGAGCCTAGGAAGTGGAGTTAGTGGGTGTTATATTTGGATTATTTTTCAGGATTGTCCTGTCCACATGTGGCTGTCAAAACGCGTCCATGATGCACCAAAAATAGAAAAACTGTCAAAAACGGGCAATTTTGGCTTTCTGCGGGTCCAGTGCGGGTTCTCCGAGCCGCACTGCGGGTGGGCTGATCCGCACTGAGAAAAATTTTAGTTTTTAGTTTCTCATGTTGTAGATCTTCTCGCTAGCTTTCCAAAAAGTGGTCATAAGCCTTAATCGGAGTTACGAGTCAAAAGTTATGACCATTTTAAGTTCAGACTCTATTTTTGGCTGACTGCTACAGTGCATCCGCACTGCAATCCGCACTGCTACAGTACCATCCGCACTGGGATCCGCACTGCTACAGTATCATTCGCGCTGAGATCCGCACTGCGTCCTAACAATCCGCACTGCGTCTTCACTATCCGCACTGCGGATGCATCGAGATCCGCACTAGGCTCGGACTTTTCCTGTGCGATCAGAGTGCGGCTGCATCGAGATCCGTGCATTCGCACGGATTTTGATGTATAGCTTATTATATCTTTTTAAAATTGGCGCGCGTCCAGAAATCCATTTAAGTACTTATTTTGGCCATATTCCAAACCGTGTGTTCGCAGTGGGCATTTTTCTTCGGTTTTGCACGGATTTTGATGTATAGCTTATTATACCTTTTTAAAATTGGCGCGCGTCCAGAAATCCATCTAAGTACTTATTTTGCCCATATTCCAAACCGTGTGTTCGCAGTGGGCATTTTTCTTCGATTTTTCTTCATTTTTCTTCATTTCCTGTAAGTTAAAACCAAGCAAACGCAGTAACTTAATCCTAGGTGTAATCTATTCACTTTATATTCAAAATACAAGATATTTGGTGTTATTTCGTGATAAAAATCAGATCGAATATGTATATAATTTAGGCCTATCAGTTGTCCGGTCCGTTTATTACCCGTACCCGTCTACCCGTCTACCTGTTTGTACCCGGGCAACGGGTACGGGTAGCTCGGGTAACGGGTACGGACCGGGCAAGACGGGTTGAACCCGTTAGGGGTTTAGCAAACCACTAGATTTAGGTAGTGGTTTGCTAAACCCCTAACGAGTTCAACCCGTCTTGCCCGGTCCGTACCCGTTACCCGAGCTACCCGTACCCGTTGCCCGGGTACAAACAGGTAGACGGGTAGACGGGTACGGGTAATAAACGGACCGGACAACCTAATTTGAAAAAAAACCCGTTATACCCGTACCCGTCTACCCGCCTATCCGTACCCGCATACCCGTACCCGTTACCCGTACCTGACTCGTTTCACTTCAAAAAAATTTGAATTTTTTAAATTTTTTTGAAAAAAAAAGAAAAAAAAAAGAAAAAGACAGAAAAAAACCGGGCAGACCAGACCCGTACCCGGATCCGTACCTGCGGTACCCGTACTCGTCAACCCGCAACGGATACAGGTAATAAACGGACCGGATAGAGGTTTTGAAAAAATTACCCGTCTAACCATTACGGGTTTTACCCGTATCCGACCTACCCCTTTACCCGTCCTACCCGTTACCCCTAACGGATAACCCGGAACAGATCACGGGTAACCCGTTAGCAAACCACTACCTAAATCCCACCTATTGATCCCTAATTGCGTGGCACCCATTCAATATCCCATGAATTCTTTTAATTATCTCCTAACCGACTTTCTAAACTATAAATGGATTATTTTTTTTTATATCAAGGAAAAGAAAAAGAAATGTAGAATCCAAATAACTAAATCGAGTGAAATTTAACAAAATAGAAGAAATAATTGGATGAAAGATTTTGGCATTAATTAATATTCGATTGGAATTCTAACTACATCGTGTTGATTCTGAACCGTCATTGTAATTCGAATTAGATTTTTAGATTATTTGCTATATTGTAACCAGATTTCTCTATAACCTGTGTTTTTATTTTGTTTGGTTGAATTAAATTTTGGATTTTAATTTTAATCTTGATCAAGGTTTTTAATTAATAATAAAATCCAAATTAAATATATATAATTGTTCTAAACAATTATATTTCTCACGGTTCGATTTTGGTTGTTGTTCGGTAACTTTTATATAACGTAACGTGTACGTTTATAAATTAACCGCTGTTTCTGCTTGTCATTTTTATATGACATTTATAATTTAATTATATCATGTATAATTAATTATAACCATCTTAATATTAATTATAATCAATTTATAATTAATCAGTAAGATTCTCCGAGTAGCTCCTATATGGTGTGACTCAATAGGATCTGTGTTATGTTGGTAAATAGAGTTAAAATTATTTTAACTTCTATAATCATGAGATGCATCTGGCAGAATACATCATGACCATCCAATTACACAGATGATGCTGTACTGTACAATATCACGATCCAGTAAACAATTTACTTGTGTCAGTTCTTTTGTCACATAGTTACCATATTAGTTTCAAGGTAGGTGTGTGTGTCATCCTTGTTAACTTAATATTTTCTTGATCTTGAGTAAATTATAAAATATAATTACTCTTGTAATTATACCGCATGCAGATAATCTAACTCTACCAAGGGGTCCAGTGATGCTATAGCTCGTACAAAAATATGAGGGACAATAGTATTTTTTGTAAACCATCACTTCCTTAGCTAAGCTATACATATGGAAGTGCTACCGTTATGACTGCTTTTTACGGACAGTGTTAGATAACACTCACACGTACACATCTCTTAGCTAGAACAATGAATATCTCATACTGTAGAACTTTACACTGAATGAAAACATTAATGACACGAACACAATTCTATTCAATGTTTCATTCAAGGTCTGTCAAATGCCATGTTCCTAGAACATGTATCTATGTGATTAAAATGACATCTTGTGTCTATGGTTTGTAAAACTTAACCATCTTTTAATCCACATACTAACCTAGTAACGGTTAATTAGTGTTCCTGCTAATTACCTCGGTTAGTGACTTCTTAAGAATATATATCATCTTAATTATGGAGTTTCACAATTCCAGTCATGAACTCGAAATGATCAATACTACAATAATATTTAAGGTAACAAAATGATATATTTAAACATTTAATTCATGAACAAAGCTTTATGATAAATTATCGTATTATTGACTTCTAGATTATTATAAACTAACATTGAGTATTGGATTAAGATGCATATTTAATGGGATAGCAGGTCTATGGTTTGAATTTGATTTGTGAAATGGTATGATCGTGTGTTCTGAGAATTTGAGAAATGATATGATTGTGTGAAAGGAAATAATATGGGTATTGTGTGACTTGTTTTATTGATAACACAGACCCAGGTGCTATCATCTGTTAAATATGTATCCATAATTTGATTGGAATTTGTGTGGATTAATCCAGTCTGTTTGAATTGGATTTTGGATTATGTTACATATTTAACGGGATAGCGGGTTTGTGGTTCGAATTTGATTTGTGAAATGATATGATAATGTGTTCTGAGAATTTGAGAAATGATATGATTGTGTGAAAGAAAATGATATGAATATTGTGTGACTTGTTTTATTGATAACCTAGACGCAGGTGCTATCATCTGTTAATTTGATCGGAATATGTGTGGATTAATCCAATTTGTTTGAATGTTTGTTTAATTAAGCCAGTTATAGAGAAGCATGTCGTTAAATAACTGGTTACTGAGCTTTGTAGCTTATTCCGTATTGCTTCTTTGTGTTTTTGTTTGCGACATAGGTTGACAGGACGAAAGATGGATACGAGGGTGCCTCTCTTGTCGTGACTTCCGGCCCGGCGGCGGAGTTGTGACAATTATTCCAAACCATTTTGGAATTTCTAAATTATTCTATACCATATTCTAAATCATTTTGGTATTTTCTAAAAAATTCTAAATTATTTGGACAATATTCTAAATCATTTAAAATGAACTAATTAATTATACTCTAAATTAAAATTAAAATTTTAAAAAATAAAAATACTTGGATCGAAGAACTGAACAATTAGACAATCGGTGCTGCGACAGGAAGAGGGAAAGAGGCAGGCAGGGGAAGAGGGAAAGAGACAGGCAGGGGTGTGTGGGGAGAGGGTCGCGCGTCTTTCGTAGGCAAAATGCGTTTTCGCAAAAAAAGTTTGTGATATTAGGACTACATTTCAGTAAAAAAAAATTGCAAAATTGCAGCCCATTTATTGCAAATTTTTTTTGCGAGGTCGGGGGTTAAATCCACAATTATTTTTTGCGGTTTAGGTACTTCTGAAAAAGTAGTGCATGTCTGATTATTATTATTTTTTTCTTTTGAATATAAATAAAAAAAATCGGCTAATACTGGTATGAATAATAAAAATGATAATTATAAAAGTAGCAACGAAGGAATGTGGGTATGTCTGTATGAGCTTTCCAACAATTTTTACCAAAAGTTAGTGGTATTAATTTAGTTGACAACTGAAGATTGATTGTCATAACTCATGAATTACAAAGTCGAAAAAGGAAAGATCGGTAATCTTTCAAATTATAATTTCTTGTTTCTTGGAAAGGTGTTGAAATTAGAAGTATGAAAAAACTACAGATATTTCTTGTTTCAGATTTACCGTTTAGATTTTGTCCCAAGTAACTGAATATCGGGTCCCACCGGCTCCCAAAAGGTTCATAAAGAAAAAGAAAAAAGTTTGTGGGGACCAGTTTAATAGTTCGTGAGTGAGTCTAGATTACTATGCATATCACAGGTTTTACTGCACTATGTCTTTATATTTGAATTTTTAAATTTTAACGGTCAATCTGAACCGTTCATCTTATTCTCCATATTAATGTCTTGGGAGACCAAATTTTACATTTTTTGAAATTTTTTTACTGTTTTTTTTAGATATGATCTGATAATTCTGAACCATCCAACAACAGTGATTTTTACCATTGAGTGAAAACTCTGAACCATCCAAAAACAGTGATTTTTACTATAGAGTCACTCATAGTTCATGATCATAATGGTACAGTGAACCGGGACTCGACTTCATTCATGGCATCTTTTTATATTCAATTCAAGAAGAGAAAGAAACTAACTAACCGTCTCTCACCTAATTCCGTACGGTTCGCCTAGCACGGCTACCACTTTATAACTAACCGTCTCTCACCTAATTCCGTACGGTTCGCCTGGCACGGCTACCACTTTATAAACCTCCCCCCACCCAAACCCTCTCTCTCTCTCTCACCCTGCGTCCCTGCCATTAACGCACTATTCTAACAAAACAAACCTATACCACTCGATCAACCCGAAACCAAGCATCAGAATCCGAAATCAAATTAAGCCATGGAGAAATCCGATGAAGGCAAGAAAGCCCCCACTTTGGAACTCCTGAGTAGAATAGCTCAAAACTTTAACAATATACTAGGTGCGCAATCCAAAATACCCTTAATTGTACTACCTCAAGATCCGGCCAAAGAGTCACTCGAGTCTGATACCGGCCAAGAACCGACCAGGTTTGGTCCCGGTACTCATACTGATGCTGGTACATCGAGCTCAAATACCTGTCAAGAACCCCAGATGGGTGTGTCCACGTTCAATGCCGGTACTTCTAGAGGTGCACGTGTCGGTGACATTGAAGTTGTTGGTGCTGGTACTGATGAAGGAGCCAGTATAGGTGGTCACCGGTTCACACCAGGGTTTGCTCTGATAGACACGATCCAGCAAGGGACAGGTTACATTCGCTCAATGGCTGCCAACCTTAATGGGGTTCTCTTCACTGGATCTGATAGCAAGCTAGTAAGTGAGTGGCATAAAGGGCACGAATTTGCAAGTTTTAAATCCTCTAGCGGGCCTATATATGCTATTGTTTTACAGTACCCGGAAGCTCGTATCTTCTGTGCCCACAATGGTGGCATGATTAGGGTTTGGGAGAGAAATATCATAAGCCAAGGTGTGTTCTTCAAGCCAATCAGGACTCTAACAAAACTGAGGGATCTCTTAAAGAAACCATTTTTTCCGAGGGCAGTATCTTGTCTCTGCTTAAGTGATGACGGTAATTTCATCTACTCTGGCTCAGTGGACCACACTGTGAATGTGTGGCATATCCGGCGCTGGGAGCATGTCGAAACCATCCGCAACCATAAAGGTGCAATAAATGCATTGGCAATGGGGCCCCAGGTAGTATTTTCTGGCTCGAGCGATGGCACGATAAAAATGTGGGAGAGAGAGCTATACGGAAAAAAGAGAGATAAAGTGAGACACTTATTAAGGGTGGAGTTCACTACAACAAAGGATGTCATGGTAAATGCTGTCTTGTTTGGAATGGTCGGTTCTAGTAGTGGTTTTTTATATGCAGGTTCATCAGATGGTGACGTGAGGTTCTGGAAGGATTTTCAAAATTTGCCTGATAAACCTGAAGTATTCATGAGATTCCACAAAGGAGCCGTTAATTGTCTGGCGTTGTGTTCAGGTTTGTTTGTTTTTTCGGGGTCGGCAGATATGACTATTTCTGTGTGGAGGAGGGAAGATGAAGGCGAATTTCACACACACGTGATGGTGCTGAGAGGGCATTCGGGACCGGTTTGCTGCATTGAGACCCAGGAAGACTGGGAAGAGGATGTTACCGGGCCCAACCAGTGGGTTCTGTACAGTGGCTCTCTTGATAGGACGCTCAAGATTTGGCGTGTGTATGATCACACACTGCCAAATCAATCACCACGTGAAAGTTGACCCCTGGAGAAGGTAGAATTGCACAGAATAAGAAGTCTTTGGTTGAAGAATTAGCTTTCTGTCTTTTACCAGATTTCCTTACCTGATCGACATGTTGTCAGCTGATTGGTATATTTTTTTTTTCTGTTATTGATTTAGTCAAAATTAAGCCTAGTAAAGGGGTAAAACATTGATTGGAGAACTGGAAATAAGGGAATTGGACAGGTTTTCATTTCTAATTTTGCTCTGTTTAATTGCTGAGGGCGATTTGCTCAGATTGGTTGTTCTGTGGATATTTTTTTTTTTTTGTAAAATGAATGCGTACAGTTCTTGCTGGTTGCTAGTACTTGGTACAGAACTACAGATGTGGTTTCTGATAATGTCTTAATTTGCTTAATTCAAATATGGGTTTGTTTCCTGCGGCAATGAGTTCAATTAATTGTTTTATAGTGCTATATAACTCTGGAAAACATTATATATAGATCACTATAGTGTTATATTTATAGTTGCGTAGATATGGCGGTTTTTGTGAGAAAAAACAAGGGTCAAGCCCATATTCCATTAATAGATAAGTTAAGCTATTCGGCGAGTAGCTTTTACATAAGAAAAGACTAAATAGCTCAAAATAGTTGAGCCTGATTTAAAAAACAAAAGCTGAAACAGGAAGTAAAATCCAAGTAGAGAATAAAATAAAGAAAATCAGAGTTTTGAACTGCTGTTGCACCGCTTATCAGAAAGTGATAAAGCTTAGTTGTTCCTGTAAGTCAGGCATCAGCTCTAGTATCAATCTGTTTCCCTCCGTGAAAATTCTGGAACAGCATTCTTTCCATATTATAAATTGAGCTGTCAATAGGATGGATCTAGTTTTGAGTTGAATGGTGCCATCAAATATAACTCCTGTAAGTAACTTGTTGACTGGCACGGTCAGTATATCTTGCGTGTGCAATTCCTGGTACAGGTTAAGTGTGAAGGTACATATGGTCTGTTTGAAAATACTATAAGACTGAGATACAATGGTCTGTTTATATAAATACAATTGGTAATGCATGTACCCGTAATTGTTCTTGGCAATCTTGGAATAATATTACTCGACCCATACCCGATCCAAAATACTCCGAAAGTGATCACATCCAGATGTCAACCACTGATTCGTTGTGTCCGGACCAAATAGAAATAAAACAACTCTTATGCCATGTGAGCTTGACCTTTGGTAGCCTAAAATCACAGAAGTATGACTTATGGTTTAATTTGATAGGGGGTTCTGTGGCCTGGCAAGTGGCAACTCTATAAAAATCTTTACCCATGATTTTAGAATTGATTTCTACTTACCAAATTTTACTCTTCTGAAAGAAGATGAAAATAGCGCTACAGGCTACAGCAAGTAGGCACATAAGGCGTCAGATAAGTAATAATAAAATGTAACCAACAGATTGTAAGAAGAATTCTTCACACTATAAGCTACAACTGATAACAAAACTTGCAACTAATCTCTTTAAAGGGAACATGGTATGACACAGTAAAGCAGTTACTAGACCATATTATATATTACAATTCAAATCCAAACCTCATTAAGCATCAAGGGAAGTAGGAAACCATTGGATCAGTAAAATAAAATAGTGACAGTGTGAGCACTGTCGTGTGTAAAATGAGATGATTTTTCTCTAAATTTGTAATGTATTATGTCAGGTATTTAATTCTGTTTACATGTACTCTTCATTAATTGATTGGAGAACTGGAAATAATTTATACACGGAAAACGATAGCTTAGGTTCCAACCAATAAATTAATTTTGTTTACATGTACTCTTCATTATTTATTATAAATCTATATATAATCAGATGCCGCAAGCCTGCGAACTTCTTAATTTACAATAAAGATGAATCACTACAGAAATTATTTTCTGCGACCGGAAATCCGGTCGCAGAACACAATAACAGTCGCTGATAGATAATTCCGGTCGTTGATAGACCGGTCGCAAATATTTTTTGTCGCTATTTGTTTTTGCTGATGTCAGGAATTCATTTCAGCGACTAAAGTAACGGTTGCAGAAAGTTTTCTGTCAGTTTAAAAAAAAATTATTATTTAAATTTGCACCATTTAATAATTGATAAGAAAAGTATCAACATACAACATAAACATTGATATATACAATACATAAATACAAAACATTGATACATAAAAAATAAATATAAACATAAATATCGAAAAACTGATAATATATCGATCAAACATAAACATTGAAATGTCAAGTAATATATCGATCTAAATGTCGCATAACAAAAACAGATAATCTAATCAAGTACCATAAACAGATAATCTAAATGTCAAGTCAACATCTGAATAAGATATAAATAACTAATTTTCAGTCCCCGCACTGGACAAATTTTCATTACAAAAATTAATGAATAGTAATGATAACAATTAAAACAAAAGTGTGTGTGTGTTTGTGTGGAATCATTATAAGAGTTTAAAAGCCAGTTTTACCAATTATATATTAAATTCAAACTTTGAACTATATGACCTCGCACGGTTTGCTGCGAGATATGTACTTAGCTGAAAATATTAATTTTTGCTATTATATCGGTTAGAAAACTAAATCCGTCGCATTAATTGTTTCGCCCAAAATATTTATGGTGAAATTAATCTACACACTACATTAAATTAGCTTAATACACGGGTCAATCTTATTATTATGCTGAGAAAGATAACACACAAAAAAAAATCTGGACCTTGTAATCAGATAGTGGACTAATTAGCAATTTTTTAAAGATAAAATAATGGTCTAAGTTCTCAATTTTAAATATTTATAAAAAAATTCCAATTAAATTTTGAGCTCCGATCTCTGATTTCCGAAATATAATATTTTCAACTACTAAATCAAAAACATTTTTTCGTAATTCTTTTATATCTATTTACATTTTAGATAAAACAAAAGGCCATCGTATATGTACCTTTCATAAAGATCTTAAACAAAAATAATAACTAAAACCACGAAGGTTAGAATTGATTTTTTTTTCTTAGAACCAGCTTTTAGGTTAGTGATAAAGATAATGTCAATAAAGATCTTTATTTACATGTTCAAAATTCGAAAAGAAATTATGTTGTCAATGTTAAATAATTGAGTGATTTGTTCCTCTAACTTTTATGCAAAATTAAACTTTTCATCTCTCATGCAAAACAATACATATGTCTGGACGTATCAAGAATAGATGCTATTCAGAATATATAGTGGAGCTATCTCAATTCAAAGCAATCCAAACATATGGAATAGCGGTTATTCTTGTGTGTGAAGAGAGAAAGAAAAACATGTTTTTTATACGAACTTTTCCGCCAACATAGCCCTGCTATGATGAAATTGACACCACTTTTGTTATATTTACGTTGTGACAATTCGTTTGAGACTTGATTTGCCTAGCTTTCCTCATCATTAACGCTAATTTAATACTATTCTTTTTTTATTACAACTATTCATTATTCTCTTCTTCTTTTTAAAAAAAAATCGTAGAAGCTGTGAAGTCGTAAGAGTTACTCAAGGTCTCAAGTCTCAACCTTTAGGTAACCATAGTCCTAAGACCTCTCCTCCTAACTAATTGTGCTACTACCCCATCTCAGCTATTCACTATTTAAATTATACAATTTAAATAACATTTTGCTAATCCAAACAGTATAATATAATATTATTTTCACACTAATTTGAAAATAACTAATTTTCTCTATTCTCATCTACTCATTCTAATTTCACTATTTTTTTTACTAATCTTTGCACTGTCCAAAAATTGTAGCTCACACTTCAAATAAGAATTAGTTAGAGCATCTACATCCCTAAAACTCAACATGCTTTATAAATAACTATTAACTACTTTTTAGAAATTATGATCTTTAAAGTTTCTAACTCTCACATCCCTAAAACTCATTTTAGAGTTTCTATTAAGTCACGTCAGCAACAAATTAAAAAAGAGAAACAATTGAGCCAATCATTTGACCAATATAGAGTTTATAAACAATTTCTTAATAAAAAAAAAATTTCTGCATAGTTTCTAAATAAGAAACTCTCCCACATTTCTGAAACTAGATTAGAAACTACCACGTCAGATTAGAAACCCTAATAGTTTCAAAAATGTAGATGCTCTTAGATACAGTCGTCACTGGGCCCTTGTTTTGTTTATGTCCTCTCTTTTTGAGAAACAAAAAGAAGTAGCATTTCGATATAATTCAATTAAAACAAATTTTGTTGAATCATGGAAGTCATTTATCACCTCTTCCTGCATTAATTACTCGGTCGACGAATTATGATTAATGTATTGGGCCTTATACATAAGACCCAAATATATTCTTCACAAACATAGGAATGTAGGAATGTTCTTTTTTCTCTGCAATAGGAACGAGATTTCAATTTGTGTGTTACATGCACTTAAGCTGGATCCTCGTGCAATCAATCATTTTCAAAGCCGAATTTATGTATATATATATAAAAAAATAAAAATAAAAAAGTTAGCGGGTCCAAAATCAAAATATAAGAGTCCAGAGCATGAGAGAACATTTAAATTCGCAATATAAGGGTCCAGGACATGAGACGAGCTCTGGAGAGGATATTCCAAATCGTAATATAAGGGCCCAAAACAGAAGATGGCAAGAGCGCAAAATCAAAATATAAGCCTATAATAGAAAAGGATATTTCAAATCGCAATAGGAGGGTCTAGAACAAGAGAGGTCTCCATATCACAGTGACATACTAAGCTACTCCAAAAAATTATTATGTATCAAGAACAATGATTTAAATAGCGTTTATCGCGTCATAGCGGCCGGGTTAAAAAAATTGCGCTATACCCAAATAGCGGCGCTATTTGGACATAGCGCCATAGCTTTTATGGGAGAAAAACGCTATAGCGGCGCTATAGCGCGCTATTTAGAACACTGATCAAGAATAAATTTAAACTGTTAAAATTGATATATTACTTATATATAAGTAATGTGTTTACAAGCAAAAATTTTAAATTTTAAATTTATTTAATATAAAATTTAGTATAAAATTAAGTAGTAAAAAAAATAAAGACCAGTAAATTAATTTTATTGTATTTATTTTTTATATTATTTTTGACCGATTTATTTTACATTAAATGAATGTAAACATTTATTAAATGAATGTAAAAATTTATAAGTTTTATCTGTAAATGCATTACTTCATAAGTAATGTATATCAATTTTAACAGTTTAAATTGGTCGTTTATAGTCAATTCAATAAATTTTTTAAAAGATAACACGGCATGTATGCTACAGATATGAAGCTAGTGTTTTCCTGCTTAAAAATACATGTTACAAAGGAAAAAAGTTCTCATGAACTAAGCTCGGGAAGGACCAAACTATAGTACATAAACGCTACACGGAGATCGCCACATGCGAACCAAACTACCATGATGAAGAACAGCAGAGCAGGTTATAAGAGATAAGGCTTTAATCAAGCGCCATAAACTTGAAATGATTCTCCATAATTCTCCCCTCTTTCTTTCTCTCAAAAATCTTACTCCAACGGCTACTTCTCCATTTAAACAGCTTCTTATAACATCTCTTGCACCATGGGCACTAACCTTAGCTCTCGCTTCTTCTCCATTGCCAACACAAGCTATTCCTTCTTTGGCTGTACCGCCAAGTTCTCCTTCTCCCAACACCCCATTCTCCCAATCTCAGATCTTGAAGCTTGGATTGGAAAATGGGTAGCTTATTGAAATACGAATTGTTATTTTTTTTTCAATCATGGCTGTCTGTGATTGTAATTGAGTCGTTAATAGTGAATTGCTGTCAATATAATTGCTAAACTTTGGAACAAATTTGTCTGATAAGTACCATTTATACCATAAGTTTGACTCTAGAGCACTATGATTCATTATTTCTAGATTCAGAGAGGCTATCTATGCAATTGATTCATTATTTCTTTTGATTATACCAAAGTTTGCATGAATTTGTTGATCGGAATTGCACTGGTCTTTTGTTAACACTGATTTGCTTTCATTTTGGTGTTTCCTTTTAGCAAAATTAGGCCATGTCCTTCTACAAATCCAGGCTGCATCTCAACAAACCCAAAATCTTCATCTTTTGCTTCTTCGTGGATAATTCCTGAAAATGCAACTCAAGATGCAATTCAGGTCAACTTTTAAAAAGTGGGAAAGCTTCAATTCATATTCAATTTTAAGTGCTCAAGGTGTTTGTTGATTTGCCCACGTGTTTATTTTACAGAGATTGAAGGATGCAATTGTAAAAACACAAAAGAGTGTGAATTTCAAGGTTGATGAGGATACACCATATGGTAATTAAATTTTATCAATCATAAATAATATGATGATATAATATTGTTTTCTAAATATATAAAGAAGCCATAGATGTCTAATCAAATCAATTGTTCAATTGCAGCTAGTGTGTATCACTATTTAGTCGGTACCGTAGGATCTATCCTTGGAGGAAACCAAACAAAAGAAAAAATTTCTATAATGGTACCAATATTATGCCTAGCAGTTTACTCTCTATTGTTACCAGTAGGGCACCCTGGCTAGGGATGCAACATGCTGGTATTTCTTAGAAATTAGTAAAGAATCTTACTGATACCTGAATTCTTTGTTACTTGATTTATGTCAAAAAAACATCTCTGCCAGTTCCTCAGAAACCAGTAAGTACCAGTATCAGTGTATCATACCAGCACAGACCTTACCTGTACTGTCCAATACCAGGGCAACAATTCGGCAATACATGGACAGAGTATTCTGATATAGAACTCTTTGATTATTTTTAAAATAATTATATTAGGCCATTACTTGCAAGTGGAGGTAGAAGGTAGTGGGTTCACACCTGATGTAATTGAGTTTCTGGTAAAAAGAGACGTCGTTGTGTATCGGTCTATGGCCACTAAAGTGACCTATCTGTACCCTTTTACCACTGCCTTGGGTGACTCCAAGGGGCAGAAGGAAAGGATGAAGAGAATCATAGAAGAGCTGGGTTGGTATGCACCTGACATTGAGTTAATGGACTCAGAGTGATAGGCCGGATTGTTTGTTTGTCTTTTTTTGGTTCTGTTTTGAAGTACATAGTTTTTCGTTTTGTCAAATTTTTCATATATAAGATTTTTCACTTGAGACTTGATTGGCAGATTTTCAAAGAAATCTTGGATTCTAATTTTAGCATGTTGAAGTTAAGAAATTAAGTTTACTTTGAGTGATTCGTCAATTCTGTTTTTAAATTTTCCATTTGATTTTTGTTTTGATGATTACAAATTCATTGTGTAATATGCTAGATTTCATATGTGAAATGAATCACCTTTAACTAAAACTGATACTTCTCTAAATTTTTGCTTGTTTGCATTGATCTGGGGTCAACATATTTGTGTTTGGAAGCATGAGATAACCGATGTGTCAAAATTTGATGTTAGACTTATTGTTGATGTAGATCTGGTTATAGTCCAGGCCCATCCCAAATTTCACCCACCTTATCTGTTAAATTAGAAGAGCTCTGTAAGCCTACTTAGGCCCAAAATGGTACGCTGTCGGCCCAACACTGCTCCATCAGTCAGTGTATCCAAATTAACGGATTCAGGTGGCAAAAATCCCAAATCCGCTCCGTTATTGAATTCATCCGTTTCCCTCCAAATATCCACCGGAACAACGAAAACCACCCCCGTTACCGCCCAGACCTATTTCTCTGTGGCAGGATCGCACCTCCAATTGGTGTGCCTAACTCCTGACAGAAAATTATCATGAGCGTATCCCCCACTTGTCAGTTTATTGAAATTGCAGATTTGCAACCATGCGCACCCGGCACGGTAACGTGGAACGCCGTTCAACCGCATCCATTACGCGCCAACCGAGGCTTTCTTCTTTGTTAATATCGTTTCTCATCAAATACATAGTATGGGACAGCAAACATATTCTCCAGCCAATGAAAATATACTAACAGCAAATGTACACGTGCACGCGTTGCACTTTAATTTCTTCTTCTTGGTGATCGCGTTTGTAGCGGAGCACGGCTAGTTAGTCAAAGTCAAAGTTTCCAGCTGTTTTCCCGACCACACGAGTTGTCGTGTTTTCCGTTTTTCTTTTTACATCCACGAGAAGATAAAATAAATGCCTAGAGGTGCTTCTATTTCCTAGAAATTAATTGCATGGAAAATAATTTCATATTAACCTCGGTTTCTCAGAAAATATTTTCGGTAAAAATAATAATTAAGAATTACCGAAATTTTTTCAGTTAGCACCTCAATTAATTCGAATTAAACAAACACCACTCATCCCTCCAAATTTCTGTTTTTACCACTCATGCGCTCTCAATCCACACATCAAATTTTTTGGTGCATGGACGGGAGAAATGCACCGCACCAATTTTTTTTTTTTGGGTTTTTCATTTTTTAGTACGCACCCTTGGGAAGCAGATCAATTTCTTTTTAGTTTTGTTCTAAATTGTTTGAAATATTTGGACTAAATTTTTGTTCTGTTCTATAATATTTTGTTTTATGATATTTAGAATTACGACCATTTTTTTAATACCCTTAAAAAAAAGAAAATTTTAAAAATACTCTACGATTTAATTTTTTTTTATAAATGCCCCAACCGCCTGGCCCACGGGCAGCCCAAAACACAAGCGAACGTTTGGCTCACGAGCAGGTCATAGCACTAGCGAACCGCCCATCTCACGAGCATCACTTCATAAAAAATAAAATCAAAGTTCACCAAAAAAATAAAAAATAAATAAATAAAATCAAAGTTATAAATAGTTACGACATCACTTCATAAATATATCAAATGTCTTATTTTTTGGCATACACTCTAAACAAGAAAAAAATTTCTTCACAAAATTATTTAAATCAAAATACTAAGATTTCTAAAAAAAAAAAAGAGGACCGCCCATCCCACGAGCGGTCTGCTAGTTCTGTGACTCATCTGTGGACCAGGCGGTCCGCTTATGTTTTGGTTTTGGGCCAGGCTGTCGAAGCATTTATAAAAAAAGAAAAATCGGAGGATATTTTTAAAACTTTCATTTTTTTTAAAGGTTATTAAAAAAATGGCCGTTAGAATTATATATACACATAAAATTTGACGTTAAAATTGTAGAAAATAAAATGCACTTGTTTAACAAATAAAATTTTGTACTAATTTTGAACTAAAAATTACTACAACAAATTATATGCACAATTTGAGCAGTGTTTTGTACCAAGTAAGTTGGTTCACAAAATTTTACAAATTATACGCCCAATTCAATTAAGTTTTATACTACAAATTATACGCAAAACAGAAAAAAATAGTCTAAAAATTTCAAAGAATTCATAATATAACTAAAAAAAAATTGGTGCGCTTCTTGAGGGCTCACACCAGAAAAATAAAACAAAAAATAGATAAATTGGTTCACAGGTTGAGGGATTTTTTTTTTAAATAGAATTATTGTAAAATAATTAAACAAAACAAGTCAGGAAGAAAATATTTTTCGTAAAATAGCCTCCACCGATCCTAGGGATCAGTGTAGACAAAAAAATCCATCCCACACCGGTTCTAGGAACCGGTGGAGCATTGTTTTAGCCATTTTTGCACCCCGTAGAATGTTGCCACAGAAGATCCAACATTGGGCTACACCGGCCCTACGGATTGGTGGAGGTTTGGGTTACACTGGATCAGTGGAGATCTTTTATGCAATTTACAGACTCGACGGATTCTTTTCTTCTCCTTCTTACTTCCTCTTCTTCCTTCCAGCAACCATGGTTCTTTAAACTTTTTTTTTAATTTTTTTATTCTCTCAATATATTCAACTATTTTTCAATCCAATTGTTTCAAAATTTTGGAATTGTTTAAGAGAAAAAGAACGGTGCAGGGACGATTTTAAGAGAAAAGGCCATGGCAAAACCTAAATACATCACCGATCCGCAGGAATGGTTCAGGGACGATTTTGAGGCTCCGCCGGTACTTAGGATTGGTGTAGGGCTAATTTGTGGCTTTTCGTGCAGCCGTGTGTGGCAGGTGCAAAAGAGGCTACATGGGTCCCTAGGAACAGTGTAGAATTTATTTATTTTGCTCCACCGATTCTAGAGATCGGTGGAGGCTAATTTTGGAAAATCAAACCAAACATGACTTGTTTCATCGAAATAATTTTCATTAATTCTATTTTAGAAAAAAATCCGGGTTGAGGGTGCGTGGGTGGTAAAAACTGAAATTTGAAATTTTGGGTGATGTTTGTTTAATTTCAAATTATTGGGTGCTGACTAAAAAAAATTCGGTTAAGAATTGGAACCAAAAAAAAAAAAATGAAATAAGGAATGTCGGATTTTTCCATTGTAATTCTTGAATACTGATATTGATTTTATTTTCAAAAATAAATTTTATTCTCTAAAATTCATGAAATTACTGTGCTGCAAAAATTGAAGCGGTCAACATACACATACAAAACTTAGTAAATTGTTGTTTATCTGACTCATTGAACATTGAAATTCACCTAAGAGGAGCTAGTGTATCGTAGTTTTCAACTTTAGTCAAGATAATTAATATTTTTTGCAATTTAATGTTAACAATTATTAATTTTGACTTTGTCCGCGTTGGTAGCAATATTGAAAGATATTTTGTTAGACCATTATATATTTAATATGTGTAGAAGTATGATAAGTTTTTGAAAATTCATTCTAATCATCTATATAGGATGTCATTGTATTGGAGGAAGACAAATTAGCAAAGACAGATTGGGAAATATTAAAGATTCTTATAAACAAACATGGGATTTGTGACATCAGAGCAACTAAGGTTTATTTTAACATAAAATTATTTAAGAGCGCACAAATGCCTCCATTTTTTGTGTCTTCATTGTGTCTCTATTTTTCAAAATTTAAAACTTAAGAGTCAAAATAAAACTGTTGAATGTGATCTATGTTATTTTCTCTATATGTTCATAAAAAATTATCAAATTTCAATTTTATTTTTATGTGAATCAATAAGTTGAAAAATTAACGTCTAGAAATTACTCACATTAGTATGTTTTTACAAGCTCTTAATGGCAACCAAAACAAAATTAAAATTTCATAATTTTTTACATGTGAATGGATAAAATGATGTAGATCATATCTAACGGTTTTATTTTGACTTTTAGATCTTAAATTTTGAGTTTTAAAAATTTTTGAAAATAGAGACACAAAATAGAGGCATTTGAACCCTCCTCATTATTTACATAGCTTTGTTAATCGATGAACTATTTAGAATATTTCAATGGCAATTGAATTAACCGGTGGTATGTACTATTTTTATTATTTTCAATATAATAATATAAAACTCTTTGTTGTGCAGTAAAAAGGTAATTTGTTATTGCATTCATCTGTCTTTCTAAAGATTAGAAATCAATAGAATTTGTCGTGATTGCATAAGAAAATGTTATTTCACAATTCTTTATCACCGAAATTTTTAAATATAACATACTTCCAAAAAAGATAAATCAAATAATCACAATTTTTGAAAAATTCGAATTTTGACACGGCCCTGCATCCCCTAAATATGGTCACCTTTTTTTTTCCGTTTAGATTGAATTGCACGAGAAGGAAAAAAAAAAAAAGTAGTCGCGTCTCCTAGATACGGCCCTCAGAAAAGTGACTACATTTTGGGAATGCAACCGTGTCAAAATTCGAAATTTTCAGAAAATGTGGTAATTTAATTTATTTTTTTGGGTTATGGTATATTTGAAAATTTCGGTCTTTATCATTGATTGCATATCTTTTAGCTAACTTTGATGACGTAAAAACAATTAATCATAAGCATAATTAACATGAAATCAAATAAGAAAAAGAATATTGTAAATTTACATGTGAACTTTGTAATCACAAATCATAGAAATCAATAGAAGTTTAATAACTAAACGCGGCTCATCTGCAGTGATGATTGAATCTTTTGTTTTGTTTTTACTTCAAACACATAGTACTATTTTTTTTTCCCCAAAAGATTACGACAACTCATTTACCAAAAAAAAAAAAAAAACTTGATAGAATTGCAATAATGAATAATATCGATGCAGCTCATTGTATATACTTACTTACATCCCGTTAAATTATATATTATAATTTATCATTCAAGTGCAGCAAATAAATACACACAGAGACGGAACTAAAAAATTTAATAGAAAGGATTAAAAATTAAAATGCATAACGTGGTAAGTGAAATTTGAACTCAAGACTTTTTATCTACAAGACAAAGCTCTAATCACTAGACTACAAGTAAACATTTAATTATTATTGAGGGGCTGAATTATATACAATATTCTGAAAAAAATAAAATTTAATTAAATTTTAACATATATAACTAAAATTTTAAAATCATAAGGGTGACTTAGCCACCTTTTCAATACACTAAGATCTGCCCCTGCACATACATCTACTTCTTTACGTTTGGACAACCAAAAATTAAATGACAACAATTCAAAGAACCATCCTGGAAAAGTCTTGCTAATATTTATTTTGGAGTGTGACTAATATAACATCAGTATATAACACCAATACCAAAATCTATCAAATCGAGTTCAAATGATGAATCCAAACCGTTCAAACCAATTTACTTTATAAGTGATGTGTTTACATGCAAACTTTTTATATTTTCAAGTTATTTTAGTATCAAATCAAGTGGCAAAAAAATTAAAAAATTAATGTATTAAAATTAACTTAAAAACTCAAACATTTGACCGCTTGACTTAGTATCAAATAAACTAAAAAACTTATAAATTTTACATATAAACATACAACTAATGAAGTAGATCGGTTTGAACAGTTTGAATTCACCATTTGAACTTGATTTGATAAGTTTTGAAGTTAGTGTTTTATAGATTAAACTGACACTGATGTTATATTAGCCATACTCTTTATTCTGTACGTCCAATTTTTTTTTAGTTTGATGAAATTTTGTCTGATCCAAATGAAGATGATGTAATGCAAAATAGCGGTACGACAGCAAAGATAACATCATATTTCATATTGATTGAAATAGAGGTAATGAGGTATGAAGAGCTCTTTAAATCTCTCCGTTCCACCTGTACTTGAGAATTTGTAAGTCTCAGACTCTCAGTCATTCGGCTTTCGCATGTCGCATCCCAGCTGGCAAGAAGGAGAATAGAAAGAATAAATGGGGAATTGACGTAAATCGACACTGAGTGACTAAATTTTGTTCGTGTTTTCCAATTAATGCAGGGGCTGATTGGTGAAAGGCCCACCTAACATGACATTCCACCAAAATTTATGAGCAACTTCTCTGCAACAACCATACTAGACCTGGTTCACAGAATAAATGTGACTTATTTCCTTTACCGTTACCAGTCTCGAACTCTTTGAGTCTGGAGTCTCAGGTTAACGGTAACCCACAAATATGCCCTCTTTGCAACAGGTCTATAAATTAGAAGTACATCAAATTCATCCAAATTTCGATGAATTACAACGGGTAACTACACAAACCACTAATATTTTACCACGTGGGCCTGCTTCCCATAACGGCTCCTGTACCCTTGCCATTCTCTCTCTGTTCTCACACCACTTGAGAAAAAAAGAAAAAAAAAAGAGAGGAAATTCAGAGAAAAAGAAAACAAAAATCCAGGTCTCTCTCTCTGCAAACCCTAGCCATGGGGAAGCTATGCGACTCGAATGCCGCCTCCGTCGAAACACTGGCCCCGGCTACTCCTCCTGCTGGGTCGCCTCTCCATTGGGCGCCCCCGCCTCCGCCCCCTTCTATGGGGTACGGATGGGGGGAGGTGGCTGGACTGGAGGACCAACAAAGGCGTAAACTTGAGCGAATCTCGGATCGAGGTGTTGCTTGGAAGGTCCCCGATACAGATCCAGTTTCCAGCTCGGATTCCGACAATGATAGAGAGGTGATTTATCAGGTATGAGAATAGGAATATATTGTTTCGTTTCAATTTTGGATCTGAATAGTTTTAGTTTTGTGTTCGAACTTTCTTGATTAAGCGAGATAGAAAATTTTGGTTCTTGGACAAATTTAGCTGGAAATATTACTATATTCGAATATTAATTCCATTTTCGTATATCTATTTTCCCCTCTTCTGAGAATGTGAACAAATTATTTTCAATACTCGTATACTGGAATTTTACTATTATGACATCCTAAAACGGATTTATTTATGTCTGTTTCTAGGCTACAATTTCTCTTCGGATCTGGGGCTAATAGCTTCGTATTCGGTATTTCTAGTTAACCCAATGAAAGAATTTTCACAACAGGACTAAAATCAATGATTTTATTTAGCCTTTATATATCATTTTTTTTTACCATCTGCTCAACTTTGGTCTTTCTAGATATTTCGACTGGAGCATGGTGGACAGGTAGAATCAGATGGCAACTGCCTATTCACTGCCGCAAGACGGTCAATGGGCATAAAAATGAGTGCCAGAGAACTGAGACGGTGCACGGTGCGGCGGTTCGAGGAGGAATATGAAAAGGAAGAGAACAAGGAGGGGATCGACTTGGCCATAAGGAACATGTATTCGCCCGACATCAAGGCTGGTTGGGGTGTGCACGTGGTCCAGGAGGTCAAGCTTCTCGCACAAAAAGTGGACCGAGTGGGGATGGATAGTGCCATCAATGAACTTATGGAATTGGGATTGGGGATCCAAAGGTAATCTCTTTTTTTTTTTTTTCTTTTTGTGGAAAATTGAGTTTTTACAATCTTACAGTAATTCAAGGATCTTTGTGGAGGTTGCTTTTTAAACCTTTAGTTTCTTACGGTTATATATAAGATCCTGATTTAATGGAATTCCTGTTGCAATTTTTTTGTCAATTAATTTAGGACGAGGCAGTGTTTGGGATTTGCAGGATATTTCTAGTGTTGTTTTTAATTTTTTGGCAAGTATTTTATAAATTGATGGAACTCTATTTTTAGATCCAACAAATTTGTAGATTTGGTCTTTGTTCGTGTCATAGGCACAATTTGGGACTTAGGTTTCAAATTTGTGCTCAAGAGTTCTTGTTTTTAATTTTTCCTGTTTCTGGAGACGTGTAAAATTTATTTATCATATTTTGTTTATTTATTCCATTTGTATTATTTGCTTACAGTTAGTTATGTTCTCTTGGTGCGTGGTGAGGGGTACCTCTATTGGTTTTCAAGGTCCTCTGTATTGGGCCTCTAAGCAAAATTTATTTCTGAGTTCTGGAGAGTTCCCTTCTACTGCATGCCTGTTTTTAGATCTTTTTAATCCTAACAACTGTCCATGGAGGCTTTCTAAAGAAAGTGTTGTTTTCTTTTAATTTTTTTAATCCTAACCTCTGTATTGGTCCTCTGTCCATGAATACTACAACACTTTATTTGTTTCTTTTCATTTCTGAAAGGCAATCTAAGCTGTTCCACATGCACCCATCCTAACCCCTGGCATATTTGACCAGATCACCAGAATATTCCCATTAGACTATCAAAAGTAACACAATTTCAAAAAAAAAAATTGAAGATCTGCAAATAGTATGAATTAAATAAGTAGTTAGTTGGAGATGCCAAGCATGACAAATGTAGGTTTGTTAGGTGAGCACAGACTAATTGCATTTTGTGGGCCTACTTTTACCAGGCTTGGCCTATAAGTTTGACCTAGTCATTTATCTATTCTTAACCACAAAATTAGTCATTGGAGTTTAATTCTGATACTATTATGGCATTATAATATATGTTCCTTGAAAATTAATTTTCAGGGAGATTGCAGCTGAGACAATTTACAAGGAGAGGTGCACAGCAGTCAATGATGGGTCAGGTTGGGCCAAGTACATGTCAATATCAGGCTCTAACGAAGATGAGCATGACATCATCACCTTGCAATACACTGAAGAGGGTTTGTTGAGCATAGATGAGAATAGGGATGGTCATGCTGCGGCTTTTGGAGATGATATTGCATTAGAGTGCCTTGCAACTGAGTTCAAGCGTGAGGTCTATGTGGTATGTGATATTTTCTCTCGCTCCTGCTTATATTTACTGGGTCTGATTGTATGGCCTATCTTATATTTACTGGTTGGGAACAGAATTGAGATGACAGCTGTGAAATTGATGTTATTCCTGTTTATTCTAACCAAACAGGAATAATAGTACATGGGGGAGAGTTTTTATAGTATGCCAGCCATATAATGCATGTCTTCTTGTTGCATTTATTATGAAAAGTAAAGTATACTACAGCTATTTAAACAAAGATGAGAGTTGTAAATGTTTTCTTTTTATTAATGTGAAACTGTATGTGGGTCCAGGTGCAAGCTCATGGGTCTGATGCAATGGTGGATGAAGATAACTGTGTGTTTTTCCTTCCACACAACCCGAGAGGCCCTATTTGTGGGGCCCCAATCTTTTTGTTTATGAAAGGCACAGGTATGTACAATGTCTAATCTCTTTTTAGGGCCTAAAAATAGCATTCTCAATCAATTTCTTGTATGAATTCTTATGACTTAAAATCAGTTGTTATTTTGATTGTAGGCTGGTGTGGCTCAGGGGCTGATCACTATGAGCCACTTATGACAAGTGTTATACCAAATGTATCCCATGACAAGGCAGCAATTGTACTCTGAACACCTCCAAACCTCCAATCCCCAAATTCAATTAATTCAATTAGCAGTGTTTTATTATTTTTGTTTTATTCGTGTTTGGCCGGCTCTTTGGTAGAGAGAAGAGAGTTTGTAGCAGTAGTGTACTTTTCCCCCTTTTTTCCCCGGCGAGAAGTTTAGAGAGATGAGAGAGAGATTTGACTCTAACTTGGAAGCAGATCTACCTGATTCAGCACACAGCATTTTGTGTGTTTTTCTTAAGGTAACATGAGAGTTTTGGGTTTGTTATATGCCCTTTACTGTTTTTTTGCCTTCAATTATTACCCTATTGAGTGATTTGGGGTCAGTAACGCAGAATAAAAGTAAGAGAAGCTAAGTTTTTTGCAGCTAAGAGCTGCAGTTATTGTTTGCTCTTTAATTAGTGAGAAGGGTATTTTTTGTAGTTTGGGTGAGCCTAGATGTTATGTTCTGATGGTTGTTACGATGAATTAGTTCTTTCTGACTCCTAGATTCATTGTGTCGAGATTATCAAGTTTTTTTTTTTTTTTTTTTTTGGTGCATGTATCTCGAGTTAATGTGTTTAAGCATGATCTCATATATGTTTATCTGTGCCAGCGGGCTGCTATCATGTTGTCCGTAAATAGTGTGAAAAAGGGGCATTTTTTTTGTTATGCGTGAACCAGAAATTATGTAGGGTTTGTTGAAATTCATTCTTTAATGCGTCTCGGGAATTTTTTTTTTTTTTGCTTCAAACCTCGGAAATATTGAAAGGGTTTTTTTGGGTATGTACAATCGTGATCAAGAGAAACAGGCAGCAACAGTTCTGATCTTTGTATTATGTTGGTGAAGATACGTCACTCCATCTTTATTTTTACCAGGAAAAAGAACTTACCCATGATCGCATTGGTCAGCATTACTTTTGCAGAAAACCTATTCTTCATCAATTATCCAGAAAAAAAAAAAACTAAATATTCAACACCTCGTATTTACAATGAGCAGGAACATTCCACTTTTATTAGCAAATATCAGCAGAAACTAAGAAACATTGCTGGCTCCATAGTAAGGGATGAGAAAGTTCAGAGAAGGAAATTGTCAATTTTCAATCTCAGAATTTTAACCCAATTACCCAAAACCCACTTGTTCCCAATCTCAACTATGTACTAGAAATGCACCAGAAAATTTAATTACAAAAAATAAAAATCATTGGTCCAATCAGAACTCCTCAAAGTTATATTCTTAACGGCCACATTGTGCATTACCCAAAGCAGCATCAGCAATGCGCCAAGTCTTGAGCGTCTGATCGTGACTGCCGCTATACAGAATGCACCGACAGGGCCCATCGTCATTCTCTACCCAGTCCTCATGTGCTGCAATGCAGTTTATCGGGCCTTCGTGCTCACTCAGCATCATCACGAGTGTGTGGAGCCCATTGTCTGGTTCCCTCGTCCAAGCACAAATTTTGCCATCTAGTGAACCTGAGAACACCAATGGTCCCGGTGAGCTAGCAAGACAAGTGACCCCCTGACAGTGGTAAGACAAGACCTCAGCTGTAGCCCAATTATTAGTTTCTTGCCAAGACACGACTTTACCGTTTGAAAAACCCGCATACAACTCACCGGTACCAGTTCCATTAGATTTCAACAAGAGTGCATTTACCGAACTTGCAACAGAAAACAAAAATTGTACACGGAAGTGTGCTATATCTTTTCCATTCGCTTCTTCTTTTCTTAGCCACATGATTATTGAACCGTCCTGTGAGCCAGAGAACACCAGATGGTCACATCCCGCTACAACGGCATTCACAATCCGTGTATGTTCCATTTTACATTCGATTAGCTTCCAGTCTTTAAGGCGCCAGATCTTCATTGTATGGTCCGTAGAACCAGAGTAGAGAAACCCCATGTCTTTGCTAAAAGTGATACAAGTTGCCGGAAAAGTGTGCCAATACAAACACTCAAATTTTTGCACCACTCTTATTTTTTTACGCCATAATGCTTCCTTCATGAGATCTTTCAATGAGGGAAAAGTTCCGATGTGCCTGTACAAAGGAGGCTCTATGGCTCTTCTCACCCAAATCCTAACTGTGCCATCATAGTTGGCAGTGAAAAGATGACCTTGAGGGTCTAACAAAAGCTCGTAGTTTGGCCCATCATAGGAATTGAAACCCGCATATGGTTTCCCTTGAATCCAGACCCGTATGTTCATGCTATCAGATCCGGTGTAGAGAAGCCCGCCTGGGCCAGCAGCCATGGAGCGAACTTGCCCGTACCATCGTTCATATGAGCTTATCAAATTAATGTTACATGGGAACACACCAACACCTCCAAGGTCAAGACTTGTCCAAGGGGATGGATGATACGCATTGTAAGCCATGAAACCAGTGTCTGGTTGATTATCATATTGTTGATCCAGTTTTGGTTTCGTACAGTACCAGAATATGCAAGGTAAGTAATGCAAGAGGCTCGAGTTGTTCATCGACAAGTTGGTAGGGGAGGATGACGCGTCTCCTTCGTTGCAAACAAATACAGGAGCAATTTTCTTCCTTAATGAAGATCTCATATTTTCTTGGAAAAAGCTTGCATTTCTTTTCATTAAAGTATGGAAGTTGTACTTGTATTTCATCCATTCTCAATTTAAGATTTACTTTTCCAAAAATACAAAAGCTATGCGCTCTATTTTCTTCGTTATTCTTTGGTCCATGGTATTTAGGGGTGAAAACGGAGCCGGATTATCCGGCGGATATCCGCTCCGTATCCGGATATAATCTGAATCTGGATTATCCGGATTCGGATAATTTCCGGATACGGATTCGGATAATTTTCAGAAGTCCATAAAAGATCCGGATACGGATACGGAGTCCTAAACGGAGCGGGCGGATATCCGGATTATCCGGATTCGGATAATTTTGCCAGACTCATATAAAAGAGAAATAAATATTTGCTATAGATGGGATTTGAACCCATGTCCTCCCATCTCAATGCCTTTAGACTAAGCTTCAAACCACTACACTACAACATCTTTTATTACCATACACTTATTTGATATATATATATATATATATATTATACGAATAGATTATCTCCCATATCTTATAAGTTTATTAATATTTATATTTAATATTTTAATTAATATTTGTATCTAAGAAGTTCATATATCTTAATTATGCGACCATTATTCGTTTTATATCCGTATTCAAATCCATATCCGTAGACTATCTGTTCCGTATCCGTATCCGTTTAAGGCGGATTTGGTTTTGAATTTTGATATCTGTTTATTATCCGTATCCGTATCCGCTCATTATTTGACGGATGGTATTACATCAGTTCTTACCTATTTTCAGCAAATTGCAAAGAATGAACGAACTGGAATATTACTTGTATTTTATGTACGTTTGGGAGGATATTGGCCATTGTCAGACGTCCTGCTTACAATTTTTAAATTAGAAGAAAACATCTTTATTTGACTTACATCAACAATATTAATCTTCACATGAAAACTTCCATTACGGTTTACACCATGAAATTTTAAATTCATTCATAAACATTTTACCAAATTGTCATATATATCTAATTCATTTATCGAGATAATTTGTCGTTGAAGATGTATAATTTTAGTTGATAACAGTTAGCTTTTTCAAGATCGCAAGTTTGAAACTCAAATGTAAATATACTTTGTAAATATTAAATAGGTAAGTGACTTGATCTCCAACTTTTGCTAAAAGAAAAAAAAAATATATATATATTTTTAGAAAAAATCTTAAAAAATAGAAAATAATTTCACGCCCATTGAACCGCATCAGATGCAATTTAGAGTTCGCTATTTGGTGAGTTAGAAATTGTCTCAGATCAATCTTTGTTGCGATGAATCATTTTTTTTTTCTCCAAGATCCATTTGTGTTAGGTTTTTTGAAAAGACTTATTCCCACTTACTCCATCAATTTTACTTCTTACTTGATGGATTAAGTGTAGAGTACAGAGTTTAATCCACCCTAACTCCACAATCAAACATGACATGAATAAAATGAAGAAATTTGAATCTAATAACCAAAGGTCAGTAGCATACACTAACAACGCATTCTTTAGTAGCTTAATTGTATTGTTGCTGCCACAAATGAGCCATGAGCAAACTGACATTAGATCAAATCTCCATTTTCTAATCCTCATTTTCCTAAAAAAGCAAAGGCAATAAGTGCCCCCTTTTTTTTGAAGTTGCGAAAAAATTCTCCACTGAGGTATTGGGGAGGAGTTATAGAAAAAAAAGCCTCGGCAGAGAGAAGGAACTATAGAAAAAAATCTCGATTTTATAATCCTCATTTTTTTCTACAACTCTTCCCCTCTACCGAGGCACTACCTAAAAAGGCAAGAAGTTCCCGTTTTTTTAAAAAAATATTAAATCTAACGCACTACTTCAAACAGTGCTAGTTAGATCAAATGCAATCCTCATTCCCATATGGGGCCAGAGAGAGATAGCATAATAAATCTAATAACATCACAACTTTGTCAGATTTACCAGATAACTAAGCTTCTTTTAGTAAATGGAGTAGCCAATATTCAACCTTAATAAAAAAAATAAAAAATCAGACAAAATCTGGTTCTTTCTACTAAAAAATACTCTGATTTTATGAAAGCAAAACCATTAACAAATATCCATTAAGGAAATTCAATCGACACACAACAAAAATTCGTTGCTTGACGGTCAGAAATCTCGTGTGGAAATACAATGTGCATCGCATCAATTATCTGATGCTACATATGACATTTTAAATTTCATCATTCCATTCGTGCTTATCGGATTCCATACAAAGAGGGTCAAATTGCTCAAAAACCCACGCAGAAACATAAAACACAATTTCAATGAAAAAATTCCATTAATTTCCGACAGGAAGCTCCAAGACGTCGGAAATAAAATTGTATAATAAAAGCTAAAACTACAAAAATCGGAACCAAAGAACAATTCCACATGAAAACAATCCTCAGATGAAAACGCCAACCAAATATTACTACAAAAATGAGAAGACGCCATGGGTGGTTTATGGATAGCTGGGGCCTGGGAGAAGAAATATAAAGCTTTGGAACTGCGCCGCTCGCTTTTGCCATACCACATTCAGAAACCCTAGATCTTATATTATTAAATTTAATATAAATCATTGATATATACTGCCTATGCTTATTTTACAGGTTGAATTTGGAAAACTATGGCCCAAGAACTTGTGGGCCTATTTGTTGTTTGTGACCTATTTAGGCCTAACAACTCTACAAAAATATTCACCCGCAATTCTGGAATTGGTTTCTTCTTCAACAAATTTTACTACTAGTCTTCTGATAGAAGATGAAAAAATAGCACTACAGCAAGTAGGCACATAGGCGCCAGATAAGTAATAATAAAATGTAACCAACAAATTGTAAGAACTAAGAAGTGTTCTTCACACTATAAGCTACAACTGCTAACAAAATTTGCAACTAATCTCTTTAAAGGGAACATGATATGACACAGTAACACAGTTACCATATTTTATAGTACAATTCAAATCATAACCTCATCAAGCATGAAGGGGAGGAGGAAACCTTTGTTGCTCTATAGAACCCACTATTATATTAAACCACAAGTTATGCTTCTGTGATTTTAGTACAGATTATCATTCTATCAAGGAAATTTTTGCTACCAGTAGTCAAGAACACTCGGCATGACAGTTGTTATTTCCATTTGGCCAGGACAGGTCATATCAGTGTTTGACATCTGGTATGATCCCTTTTGGAGTATCTTGGATCAGTTATGGGTCGAGGTTTCAGGTCGAGTAATCTTATTCCAAGATTAATTACCAATAATTTATTTTTCTCACTAACAGACATATCATTGAACTTCCATTATACAACCTGAACCAAAGGTTGTCATCAAAGTGATGGGTTTTCGGTTTTTCTATACACAACCTGAACTGGTAAAGAACAGACCATCGCATCACAGTGTTATAGTATTTTCAAACCGGGATATCTACAAATTATAACTGTAAGGTTTTCCGGAGTTATATAACACTACTATAACAATAAATTTAACTAAGCACCATATTACAATCCACATCTGTATTTACAAATAGCAAGAATTTTTACAAAAATTTATCCACAGAACAACCAGTCTGAACAAATCCCCCGTAGCAAACAGATCACATGAGTTCAAAATACAACAAAAGGAAAATTAACCTCGAAAACCTGTCCAATTCCCTTATTTGCTAAAGTCTCCAATAAATCTTTTACCACCTTAAGCTAGGTTCTTTTTTTAATTTGGACATAAATGAATACCAGAAAAAATAAAACAAAATACCCATCGATCTGATAAGGAAAAATGATAAAAACTACTTTTTATTCTCCGCAATTCTACCTTCTCCTGGTGTTTCTATTTGAGGAAGACCTCCTCCAGGTGTTGAATTATAGGTGGTGATGACTTTGGTAGTGGTCGATCATATACACGTCAAATCTTGAGCATCGTATTAAGAGAGCCACTGTACAGAACCCACCGGTCGACACCAGAAGCATCCTCTTCCCAGCCTTCTTGGGTAGCAATGCAGTGAACCGGGCCCGAATGCCCTCTCAGCACCATCGCACGTGTGTGAAATGCACCTTCATTTTCCCTCCTCCACACACAAAGGCCAGACAATTAACGGCTTCTTTGTGGAATGAGGGGTGAAAACTGGTCGGATATTATCTGACCGAATTCGGATTCGTATTCGAATTTTTCAGATTCGGATAACTTGCGGATACAAATACGAATACAGATATGATTTATCAGGATACGGATACGAATTTGAATAATTATTTGTATCCGGATACATTGATTTTTCGGATAATCGGATAATTTTTCGCATATCCGGATTTTTGAATTTTTTGGATAATTTTTTGGATATTCAGATATAGGTGGAGTCCGCTTGTAATAGATAGAGAGAGGAGAATTAAGAGGTGGGATCTGTGTGGCCATCCGTGAGTGAGAAGTTCTGCCATGAGACCCCATCGTCATTCAAACAACATCTTGAATTTTTATTTATCTCACTAAGTTAAATCTTAGGTTTTAAAATCCATAATAAATTTTCAAAAATACTAATTATCATTTTTTAATTATTTTCTCATTTAATTAATTGAATTTTGATGTAATTTATTGTTTATGATGGGTCATTTTATTTTTATTAAATAACACATTAGTTAATTAATTTTGTTCTGATTTCAAATGTGAATACTTGTTGTTTTACAATTAAAAATTTTAATTCACTCCACTGATGTTATACAATCTTGTTGTAATATATATATCCGAATTAGAAATTCGATTTATATCTGTATTTGTATTTGTATTAGACTAATATTTGATTTGTATTCGTATCCGATTAATATCCGATCCGTATTCGTATCCGATTAATATCCGATCCGTATTCGTATCCAATTAATATCCAATTCGTATCCGTATCCGGAAAATAAAAACAGATACGAATAAGGTTTTATCACTATCCGATCCATATTCGATCCGTATTCAACTGTGCATGCCTAAAGAGTGCAGAGTCATTATGGCCAAGCGCCCAGTCAAGGACCTGAATGATGTAAGAAACAAATGCAAACAATTGAATCAAATACAATATATATATATATATATATATATATATATAGTCTCAGTTTCCTTGTATGAAATATGAAAAATGACCTTACTGCTATCGCTTTATGACTCTGCAAAAAAGAATAACCAACATAGTTTGTAATTTTATCGTCTTTATGGAAAGGTTTAAAGCTTACTGCTATCGCTTACTGTAATCAACAATTAAAAGGGTGCGACCGAGAGGGGTTTTGGCTATAGTATGCTTACTGCCAATAAAAGGGCAGTCAGGCATATTAAAAGGTTAAAAGGTTTAGTAAAAACAATATGTCATTATATAGAGAAAGGCTTGTGTGACAAAAAATTGAATAAACAAAGTTTGAGCACCTTGCTGCATAAAGTTATACTAAAAAATATAAAAGGTATGCATGTTAAGTTCTCAATCTCATGTTATTCATTTGCTAGTAAAAAAATCAGAGAAGGGAGGAGTTTTGTTAGTAATTTCAGTGCTCAAGCATGTACGGTCATAATGTACATGTTTCTCAAATTGCATTGCGCACTTGAAATCAGTTGCATATAAAATGTATAATAATTACCAAGTTCTCAATTTTAGAAATTAATAAAACTCCTAGATATGATCTATACCACTCCATGTTCATGCAAAAAGTTGTATACTGGCTTAATTTGATGAGCAACAGTGGCATGAAAAACAATGCATAGAAACCCACCACATCAGTTGATTTCTACAAACTTCTTCGTACCCATCAAAACAGCCAAAAGTTACATAATTACCTTGAATTAATAAGCAACAGCTTCCGTCCTTGAGATTTATTATGTTATCGACTTTTACAGAAGTAGCCCCGTTTACCACCTTTTTGACAAGTTAAAGTTAAAAGGTCAAAGACAAATGACAGGTGAACTTAAGTAAACGTTAATTTACCAATATGAAAAACTTTGAATAGAGCAAAACCTCATCAATTGCATTGTCAAGCAGCTCTGCTATAGCTGAAATACAGGAAAAGATCACCCATATATATTAGAAGTAAAATTGAAGTATTTTGTCAAGTATGAGAAGTAAAATTGAAGTATTTTGTCAAAACAACATAAGAAATTATACTATACAAGCGGGTCAAATCAGATTAAAAAAATAAGGTCAGATCAGATTACCCCTTAACTCTTCTATAGAAAGCACTACATCAATTAGTAGCCCATTGAATCCATCTAGCTATATCCTTTTAATTAATTGTCCATTCAATTTAGTACCAGCTACACGAATGAAAAATGCCAGCTCAAAATTAGATACAAATTATCATTCAATTTAGTACCACTTTGATGACAGTGCCATGTTAATCTAAAGTACTGGTAAACGTAACGGATATACAAAAGCCATTTGATGGTATTGTCTGACTACAAAAAATTGAAATTTCCGTTCAAAGATAAATAAGAAACTATATCTGCACCCTAATTACTTCCCAGGGAAATCAATAATCAAGTTAATAAACTTTATAATTAACAAAAATATGTAACACCTTATTTCACGCATAAGGTGTGTGTTTAGTTGAATTTGATCAAGGTTGCACAAATTTGGAGATCTATGTTGTTTGAGCAATAATCTTTTTTTTTTTCTATTTGATTAATTTGTAAAAACATACAATTATTGAATTTTATGATGTGTTCTATTTTTGAAAGATATGTAGGTTTAAGTCGAATAGAATTTCATTATGGAATACTTGGACTGAAGAAGTCATAAAGATACTTATCAAGAATACAAATTGTAAAATAAAAAATTTGGTAAAGTATGTTTGAGGCTATTTAAACAGGGATAAAACATTGTAACGTTTTATGCTTGTCAGAAGTAACAATTTGATCAAACTCAGAAATACCTTAAAATGTTGTAATGTTTTATAAACGTCATAACGTTATATAAACGTTGTAATGGTTTAGAATTAACAGAACTACTGAAGTACAGTTGTACATAATCAACTTGAAATGTTGTAACATTTTACAAAATGTTGTAATATTTTAGGAATGTCAGAACATTAAGTACAGCTGTATCAAAGATAAAATTCAAATTTAAACGTTGTAACGTTTGTACAAAATGTTGTAACGTTTTAATTAAATTTGAGCTTCAAGAGATATCTATTTTTGATCAAGTTTTTACAGTTGAAAACGTTACATAATGTTTTATAAACGTTGGTAATGTTTTGCTGAGTTGTCAGAAAATTAAAACCCTAAATTGCATTTTGAACTAAAATGTTGGTAACATTTTATGTCAAACAGCTCATCTTTTAGCTGACTCTATAAATAGGGCTTTGGACTTTCTTCCCAAAGGATCTCAACCGACTCTAATCTTCTAAAAAATAATTTTCTGAGAGCTTAGATTACTCCATTGTTGTTAGAGTTTAAAACTTTAAAATCCCTCAAACAACCTCAAACCCACTTCACTAATCTCAAATTAGATTAGGTTAGAGTGATATATTGAGTGTTTCTCTTGAGTAGCTTGAACTAAGAGACCTTGTTCTCATCTCTTTGAGTTGGCCATTTGACTTTCCGCTTGGTGTGTAAGGGCTCAACGGTTCACAAGTTGTAATCATTTCGTATTGGGTAATAGAAAGGCACACCACTTGAGATTGCGAAGCCCCGGAGACATAGGCCTTTGTTTTGCCGAACTCCGTTAACATCCCGCGTGTCAAATTTCTTTAAACTCATATATGTACTTTCAATTGCAATTTAATTTCAGTTTTTGAGCAATTAGAGGTGCATTTACTATAACAATTTAAACAAAAAAAAAATCACCAAATATGGTTACTAATTGTTACAAGTCAGAAGTTATTACTAATTGTTAGCCAAAAAAAAAGAAAATAAAAAGAAGAAGAAAATAATACCTTTGGGAAAATGGGATCAGAGCCGGTGGTCTAGCGGAGAAGAGGAGATGATCGATGGTCGAACGGAAAGGAGAAGAGAGGAGCAGTGGTCGAGCGGAGAAGAGGAGGTGATTGGAGGCGTGCGTCGATTTTGCGGCGCCAATTTTTTTTTGCGGGAGACCTAACACAAAACTCGCGCAGGAGGAAGAGGAGAAGGGGTGTTGCGCGTTTTTTTTTCAGGGGATCCTTCTAGGACCAGGCCAAATCGGTCCCAGAAGGCTGGAAGTCAAATCCGTCCCCGCTGCTATTTTTTTGTTTTTGTTTGGTTTTTAGGGGTCTTCTGCGTCTGACGAAGAGATCCGTCCCAAATGTCAGTCCCATATGAGTTGTTTTGCTGTAGTGCTTTAAAGTAACGCTACAAATAATATTACTTGTGTCCATTCTTTGCCACATGATATTATGAATAATATACAAAGTCGGACTATGTCATCTTTATATTATATTCGTTTCTTAGTTTCTCAAGTAAATTATAAATATATAACTGCACTTCAGTTATATTGCATGCATTATAATTCTACTTTACCAAGGGACCTATAAAATATCATCACTCATTATAAATGAGGAGCAATGATACTATTGATATATAACTTTCTTCCGCACAAGTTATATATAAGGAACTAATATTTTTATCACCACTTATGATAAGCAGCTTTTAATACTAATTATATTATATATTTCTTATGTGAAAAAGAAATATATCTCATATCTTAGAATTTTGAGACACAATGAAAATATTAACGACACTAACATAACCCATATAATATATTTATTTGTTAGGTCTGTTTAATATATGAAACTTTTCATATACTCATATTATTAAACGATAAGCCTTTATCAACATTTATAGAACTACAATGTACTTTAATCAACATGACAAACTTATTATGGTATGTTAGTGTTCCATGTTAATAACCAAGTTTGTGAACATTTTAGAGATTTATATTTGTCATCATATAGAGTTTTGTGGTTCAAGACCAAAAATATCTTCTTAAACACTTCTATAGATAAACATAAATTTCATGGAACAAAATGCAGGTAGCATCCAATTCATAAACATAACATGTAAAAGTGATCAACATAAGATTACTTTTAGAATACATATCTAACACTTTATGTGTTATTGTAAAAAAAATAAAAATGCTTGGATTCTGAGTTATTGATCCCGATTCAAAAGTCACTTCTAAGTAATACATAAAATATTGTCATCCTTCTAGTACATTTAATTTCTAAAAAGCTGTATCTATTTTTGAAAAAAAAAACTTTAAGTTATTTAATGATTGTTATTCAAAGAGAATTCTCAGAATATATACAACTTTTTAGCAATTAAATGTACTAGAAGGATGACAACATTTTATGTATTACCTAGAAGTGACTTTTGAATCGGGATCAATAAGTTAGAATCCAATCATTTTTATTTTTTTTACAATAACACATAAAGAAATATGTTAATTTTTCTGACAGCCGTGAAAAATTCGACCTGAAAAATGTTGATCCGGGTTATTTGTTGTAGTTTTTATAATAAATCAAATTATATTGTATTTCATATATTTTCAAAGAAATATATTCAACATTTCTAATATTTCAATACAAAAAATAAAACAAATTATGTTTTCCAAAAAAAAAAATGTTGGAATCGTTATTTTTTTCCACAGTTCCGAATTAAAATTTGAAACCATGGAAAAAATTCACAATTGGAGTATTTTTAAAATTCTATCTAAAACTAGTTATTATTATTGAAATATTTTGTTAATTGGGTATTTTTAAAAATGTTGGTCAAAACTAAAAAGTATTGTGATAAGCATAAAATATACACACTTTTGCTTAAGGTTTTGTATTAACAACTTGACCAATTTTCATGCATTTTGGTTAATTTAGCGTAATTTAGCTTAGAAATACATCAAGAACCAAATTATTTCCGTTTGCTCATTTTATTTGTAGTTTTGGAACATTTGCAAGCTTTGGAACGGTCTCTGGGGCACTTGGTGCGACTGTATCCACTTTGGAAAAAGCATTGATCGAAAAAGAACAAAACCAACCAAGTCAGAGAGGTTGTGCGGCCTAAGGTGAGACTTGGCTGACCCACACACCTCTCAGAAGAGTAGAAGATAGAGCATAGCACAATTGGTGCAGCCCCCTGTGTGGCCACCCCTGCCCGCATTCCTAGCCGCACACTTCGGCACAATCACACCCCAAGAGTTAGAGGGCTTTTGCGAGTGAAGGTGCGGCCACCCTTACCCGCATACCTCTTCTCCCTTCACAACGCAGCTGCCTGTGCGGCCTAACCAGGCTGCACCAACAAGATCTTTGGCATATTTTGTGTATCTATTGCGCAATCTTCACCCGATTCACTTCCAGATTGTGACTGATTATTTCCCAAGTCACAAATTTGATTATAAAAGGTAGCAGGCAGCCATCTGGAGTCTCATCCGGGGATACCACATTTCTCTTCCATTAAACCCTAATCACCTTCTCCATCCATCTCATCTCTCAAGTGAATCAAATGCACAAAGGATTGAAGAACTTGGCGGATCTCAAGGAGGTTGCAAGGAAGAACTAGGGCGTAACTTGGGAATTGGTGTACTATATTTCTCTTGTTATTATCTTGTTTTTCTTGTATTAGTTTACTTGTTTCTATCATGGATGTTATTGTTTTTGTGATTGCACCCATGAGAGGCTAATTTTCTCTCTAAGGGCTTAGGTTGTATCATGAATTTGTGTTAGTTTATTACTTTGATGTTGTCTTTATTTATCTTATGAGTCATGCATGATTGTGTTTTGATAACCAGACCTTGCGGAGGTAGTGATAGTACCTCCAGTCTCTATGGAAGCATTAGAAGAAACCCCTTTCATTGTACACAAATCACCTTAAGGATAATAGGTTAGATGGACCAAGTCTAGTCTACCCCGGATTCATAGAACTAAAGGTTCGATATAAAAAGCTTTGGAAAACCAAATATTTGATTACATACGTTAATAAGGAATCTACCAAATTCAGTACCAAGTAGTAGTAGATGACTTCAATTAAAGAACCCAAATAGATAGTGACAGACCTAGGCTGGAGGTATATTAATGTGAAGACACAAAATTACAAAATGTAGATGTTAGGAGGTAGATATAATCCTCATCAAGACAATAATATGAATTTAGAGAACTCCAAAAGTAAATAGAATGACCAAGTGATTGTTGACCAAAAGCCCTTAGACCTCGTTATATTGATTTACAAAACTCTTTTACTTTGCATTTAATTTAGTTCTCGTTACAACCAACTACTTCAGATATTGAACCCAAAATTAGTTTACTTGCAACAACCCCACCCCCCCCCCCCCCAATTTACTTATTTGCATTTATTTAGATTTAATTTAGTTTAAATAGAAAATGCAATTGCCTTAGTCATTGAATCGATACCTTAGTACTACGAGGATAGATTGTACGCTTGCAATCCAATCTACTTTGCATACTTAGGTCTATAATTTTAAAGCAAAAAAGTGTACTCATTTGACCCAAAATAATCACATCTAAAATACACAACATATTGAAAGACAGCTGTCACTGGCTTAACTTAATATATTAAAAGCAACGAATAAAAAGGCAGCAACAAATCCAGTTCTTGCTAAACATTTGTCCGGTCCACATTCTAAATAAAAATCAGTTTGAATCAATCACATATATCTCTAGGGATGCAAACAAATCTGATACGGATCCGATAGTGGTCAACCCAGATTCATATCCGTATTTTTTTTATACGGACACGGATCAGATATTAATCGGATACGAATTAGGTATTAAACGAATATGGATATTATTGGACACAAATACAAATACGGATATAATTCAGATTCTCAATTAAATATATATATATATATATATAGAGTTAGGCTGGGGTGCTATGGATAGCATAGTGACCTCCCGTGCTACGGCTCAATATTCAAGTTTTCAAAATCTAAACGGTCGATCCGAACCGTTCATTGTTTAATCCATATTGAAATGTGCTTGGAGACCAAATTTTACATTTTTTGAAATTTTTTTGCTATTTATTAAGATGGTTTCAAAATCGCTGTTTTTATTAAAATTCTGCACCACTGGAAAACAGCGGTTTCAAAAATGCTTAATAAATAGTAAAAAAATTCCAAAAAATGTAAAATTTGGTCTCCAAGCACATTTCAATATGGATTAAACAATGAACGGTTCGGATCGACCGTTTGGATTTTGAAAACTTGAATATTGAGTCGTAGCACGGGAGGCCACTATGCTATCCATAGCACCCCAGCCTAACTCTATATATATATATATATATATATATATATATATATATATAAATAATTAACTTGTTATACAATTATAAAATATATATCTATTTAACTAAAATCCATCATCAATTAAAAAAAATACGTACACGGATATGGGTTGACCACTATTAGGGGTGTTCATCAGTTCGGTTTGGTTGAAACCGAACCGAACTTGGCAAACCAAAGTTATAATTCGGTTTTAAAAATAGAACCGAACCGAACCAAATTAGCATTGCATTCGAACCGAACCGAACTGAAGTTTTATTTCGGTTTGTTTGGTTTGTTCGGTTCAAACCGAAATATATTAATTTTTTTATTTAAAACAATTGATTTATAATAAACCGAAGTATATTAAGAATTAAACCGGAGTATTGAGAAATAAACTAAGATATTTAGAAATAAACCAAGCAATTGATTAAGAAATAAACCGGAGTATTAAAAAATAAACCGAGGTGATTCCGATCAAATTCATATTTTATGAAAGTTCGATCGGTTCGGTTATTTCGGTTTTACAAATTTTCAAACCAAACCGAACCGAAGTTATAATTCAATTTTGAAAAGTCAACCGAACCAATTCAACAAACCGAAATAATCGAACCATTTAAATCGAACTAATTTGATTCGATCCAAAACTAATTAAACCAAACCGTTTGAACACCCCTAACTACGGATTTTTTTGATAAACCATAATTAAGAAAATATTTTTTACTGATCCAGGATGATTGCTTTTTTTTTTTCAAAAACCAGAAGGACCGGAGGAGCCCTCCGGTCTCCCATAATTTTAACGATTTAATTCGGGGGTGTTACAGAAGATCTAAAATTTAAAATAAATCAAGACCGGATGGCCAGTCCGGTCTCTCCCTTTGGTCTGAATATGATGAGGGCGTATCCTCTGAGATATCTCATATTTTGCGTATCCTCTAAGATATCTCATATTTTGTGTGACTGATGCGTCTGGTGCTTATTGGGGGATAGTGCAGGGGCCAGTATTATTAGAGCTTTGAGATTCGTGCATAATGTATTTGAATGGTTAAGATTTTCCAAAAAAGTCACATAAAATATGAGATATCTCATAGGATGCGAATTCAAATATTTTAATCAAGACCGGAGCCTTGGTCCGGTCTCAAATATATATATATATATATATTTTTTTTACTTTTTCACTTTTTTTTCTGTGCGACTATCTGTGTAGCATTTCTTATTTTTCATATTTTATATCTTTTCTTTCAAAGTTCAAATTGTCGATCCGAACCGTTCAATATAATTTTTATTCTAAAATATGCATGTAGATAAAATTTTATATTTTCTGAATTTTTTTTTACTATTTTTTAAAATGAGTACAAAATTCAACAGTCTGAATATAGCGATTTTAATATATACACACATATATTATATATACATATATACATATATACTTATATACTTATATACATAGAGTAAAGCTAATATACACTTAAGTGTACCAATGAACCCATACACTTAATCCTAGGACCGTACGATTAGCTTTGAGATTCGTGTACCACGACTTTTAAAGAATATACACGACTTTTAAAGAATCTACACAAATCTCAAAGCTAATCGTACGATCCTAGAGTTAAGTGTATGGGTTCATTGATACACTTAAGTGTATATTAGCTTTACTCTATATACATATATTATATTATATTATATATACATATATATACACATACACATATATTATATATAGATATACATACACATACACATACACATATATTATATATACATAAAAAATAGAGATGCTACACAGATCGCCGCACGAGAAAAAGTGAAAAAAGTAAACAAAAATATATATATTGAGACCGGATGGCTCCTCCAGTCTTGAGGAAAGAAAAAAAAATGAGACCGGAAGAACCCTCCGGTCTTTGTAATTTTTGAAAAAAAAATAATTATGCTGCATTAGTAAAAATTATTTTTTTAATTATGATTTATCAAAAAAATCCCTTAACTACTATCCGAGTATCCGACCCACAACAGATTTCGAAAAAGATACATCTGCTCCCCTTTGTCGCTAGCAAAAAAAAGGACCCCTGACGTCCTCAGTGGAATCTCAGAATACAGCTCTGAAAAGTCTGATTCGCTCGCTCTCCAATGCAGCGTGTGGGAAGAGCCACCTATCCAGGATTGGGACGCGTGTGGTGTACAGCTACGTGGCAACCATCCGGCATGTGCCCCGAGATCAAAACCGTTGCCCTGGGTAACGTGAGGAGTACTCCCCCAACCTATAAATTTTTATTCACGAAGCTTCCAAAATCACACGCCGCCTTTTATCCCGTGAAACAAAGTCCCATAATTCCCCCATATATTTCAGCATTACCACTATCTCAGCACCCCTTTATTCTCTCTCCTAACAACAAACCCAAAATTATATATTCACCGCATTTCAATTTTATTTTTAATGTGAATCAATAACTTAAAAAATTAATATTTATAAATCATTAACATTAGTATGCTTTTTACAAGTTCTTGATAATAATCAAAATAAAATTGAAATATCATAATTTTTTACATGTGCATAGATAAAATAATGTAGATCATATTCAATAATTTTATTTTGATTTTTAAGTTTTAAGTTTTAAATTATTAATATTTTTAAAAATAAAAGCATGATGGAGACACAAAAAATAGATGCATTTGAACTCTCCTCATAAAACAAATCAAGTTAAATATGTTACCGTACGAGATATTATTTTTAAATATATTTCATCTCTAATATGTAAGATTTAAAATCGTAATTAAGATAATTTGGAATTGTCATTTTTTAGAACACTGCTATAAAAATGACAAAAGATAACTCCAGATTATTCAACAATAATAATCATAATTTAATTAATTGTAATTAGAATAAAATAGAAATAGGAAAATAAATAAAATAGACTCATTTATGTGTGAGAACAATGGGTGGAGGGACGAAGAGGGAATGAACAATTGATGTCTATTTTCTCTAAAAAAAATTTGTTGTTGGATATAATTTTCTATGTAATTTAGAGTAAAATAGTATGATATTATAAAATAAATTTTTATTCTCTATAAAATAATTTATATAATTGATTCTCGTATGTTTTTAATTCTATAATTTAAAAGGTTGACTCCGCTCGTGGTAAAAACAAATCAAAGAAAATATTGTTATCCTCTTTTTTGTGGTTTCGGAACATGGAACATCATTTCACAGCTTCAAATTTAATAAAACAGAAATAGGGAAATAAATCAAATATCAAAGAGTACTTCACAGTGTCAAATTTAATAAAATAGAAATATGGAAATAAACCAAATAGACTAAAAAAAAAATTGGCAAAACTGACCGTAGGTTTATATTCTGTGTGGAACCAAAACAGAAAGCAGATCAAAGAAAATATTATTATTCTCTTTTTTGTTATTCAGTGTCAAATTTATCGAGAGTTTATATGAGAATGGGTTTGGATGAATCAAGGAATAGTTCAAAATAGCAATTATTTCTGAGTTTGCATCAAAAAATTTTGTCGAGGTTCCAAACGGATTGAATAATAATATTAAATCCCTACAATCCCCTTAGAATCGTAGCACATTTATTTCTCGAGGTTCCGTCATTACATGGGAGTCCAACCTGATTCAGATATACTGAAAACAAAAAAAACAAAAAAACCTGATTGAGACAGGTTTGGAAATTTCCCGGTCCGACCTAAAAAGCTTTTTGTGGATTCCCATGTCAAATTTATTTAGTCGGGACATTCTCATATCTATTTAACCCCTTCGGAGACACACAACACAGGCACAGCACATTCCCAATAAGTCTCAATTCAGAGTTTCATGGCCTCTCTTCTCTTCCTCGCATTCTTGCTCTCAATCAATGGCCTCCTGCTTTCTGACTCCCTCCTAGCTTTCGCCAATCAGAACCCCAACAATTACCTCATTTGCATAGCCGTCTACACTTTTATCTTCTTCCTTGTTCCATTTGAATTCATCTCTGCGACTATTCTTTTGCTCTTCCATGTTGCAATACCACAAAAGGCTTTCTTCATCAAGCTTTTGGCCATGGCTACCCGGTCTCTGGTTTCCACTACTCTGTTTGTTGGAGTACCTCTCATAGTCCACATCACATTCACTGACGCAGTCGTGCTGGATATTCTCACAATCATGCTCATAGGTGCGGCAACAACGGCAGCGGTGGCGATAGTACTGTACAAGTATAATCCATTCAAAAGGTATTTCAATTCTGCCGGTCAAACCGTCAGCATCTCTGTACCGGTCTTTACCGCACTCTGCATCTCAATGGGTACATTTTTATCTTTCTTCTACCAAAATCATGAAACCCCCTTCATGCCGGTTCCGATCCAGCTTTTCTTGCTCACTCTGAATTGTGTTAATTTCGTTCTCGCTATGGTGCTGTTATTCCTCTACATAAGTGTGCCCACAGAAGGGCCACAAGCCTCAATACCTGAAGTCCTAGTCGATTTTTTGGTGGAGGCTGTGTTGGCAATGAGCTTCACCACTACTGGGCTCATTGGATTTTACATGCTGGTCGAACTCGCACCATTGGTTAGGATCATATAAATATGCAAGTTGTGCTTGAAGAGAGAATATGAGTTTACTGGTCACTGAAGTATGATGTACCAAGTTTTTTGTTATTGGTGTTGTAACATGGGTGTTTTATCAATTTTCAAGTGTTTATGTTTTAAAGCTTGTGTGATAGTGTAGTAGTGGTAGGGAGGGAATTTCCTTTTTGGTCTTTTTTATTTTGGGGAAAGGGTGGGGACTGGTGCTCTGTTTTGGGTAACAGAGCCGTTGATTTATGCAGCGTATCAACCAAATGCATTCTGTTTTGTTTCTATTTTCCTTGTGCTCTGCATGAAGCTGAAACTGCACTGTTAAAATCTACCCCTCCGTTTTTCCTCTTTTATTTTTTATTTTTATGGCAAGTTCACGGAGAAACAAAGTGAGATGGTGCTCAATTAAGTGAAACTGACAGAACTGAATGTTACAAGAAAAAAGAAAAGGAAAAAAAAAGGAGTTAAATCAACTTAATTTAGTTATTTATTTCTTACTTGACAAGAAAAAAGACAAGAAAAAAGAAAAGGAAAAAAAATGAGAGAGCTCATTTGACTTGGACCAAGTCCAAGTTCTTATTTGACAACAATTTAATGACTATAATATCCAACAATTAAGTTTTAATTTTTTTTTAAAATTAGTTTTTTTGTTGACAACTATAAATGATAGTAAATATAACTTGGGAATATGTGTTATCACATAAGCTGCAAAGCCAGCATCTAGTGTATTGCAAAATTACAGTGTGTCGAATACACGTGTTGGTACGCACAGTTAAAGACACGGCACAACAAAATACGTCTTGTTAGATGTGCAGTGCAAAGATGTAACCGTACTATATTCTTAACCGTGTTGTGTCTGAACTTTTTTTAAAAATTGACACCGTTAAGTACGACATGTCTAGCCACGACACAGTTCTAGCACAACATGACACATCTGGTTTTTCTATTTTAGATATATTTTCAAAATTTTGTTTCAAAACACAAAAATACTACAAAGTATTTAAAAAAATTTGAAACTAATCTAATTTATTTCTGACTTTCTGAATATTTTTTCATACTTTTTTAGACATTAACAAATTGTTAAACGTGTTGTGTTCATCTACTACCTTGGGCGACACAATACGTCTAAAATTTTTGACATGTTGGCATAGCATAACTTTGTTCATGACATACCGAAACACACTACGTTACAGCCACAATACACTACCACCAGTACCGCTGAATTTTTTTTTTTAAATTATCACGAAACAATTAAAAAATTTAAAAACCAATTTGATTATAAAAAGTCTTAGAAAAATCATTATTACCGAATTGATATTGAATTTGAACTCAATTTGACCTACTTTTCTCATACAATGTCACAGAAAATCTGTCGAACATTAAAGCTCGAGTCCAATTTCCTAAAACCGATTTATGAGTCTACTATGTACCCGTCTATATCAGAATTTTTTATAAAAAAATAATGGGAATACGGATGGATGCATACGGTGGTATTTCGATGCTGTTGCATACTTGCATATTTAATGCAGGAATTTTTTTTTTCTGGTTTTTTGGGCTTTTTTGTCTCCTCATCTCTTTTAAATAAATCTTTTGAATGAAATGGAGAGAATACAAACATTTTCAAATTAAGCTACTGTCCGTGTATACTTTTCCATTCTCTTCATAGTTGAAAAAATAAATATTAAAACCGGTTTCAACCAAAAAAATAAAAATTTAAAACGGAACCACAAGTTCGGTTTCAATCCAAAATAAAATAAATAATTGAAACCGGACTTCAACTCGGTTTCAATCCAAAAAAAATAATTACAAAAAAAGATAAACCGATTCTTTGGATTTGTCATTAGAGCACACAATTAGGGTTGTTCATCGGTTCAGTTCGTTAAAACCGAAATAAAATAAGCAAACCAAAATTTTATTCAGTTTTCAAAGTTGAATTGAACCAATTTCGGTTTGTTTGGTTCAAACCGAAGTATATTAATTTTTTTTTTAAAAGCAGACCTTGTGTTAGCAGTAAAAAAAAACAACAGAAACCTGATGCTTTTTAAAAACAGAAATTGAAGCTATTTAATTCAAAATAGCACTTGCAATTGGCTCATAATCCATCCAAATACTTCACCAAATATACATCAAGAAACCTGATGCTGCTAAACAAGATGCATCTAAGATCCAACTACAATAAACCATAAAAATCCGAAGGTAAAAAAACAAGATGCTGCTAAATTAACATGTTAATAAAAACTGAGCAGACTACCACACTTACAACTCTACATAATCCCATTGTAAATACGAGAAAAGAAAACATATTAATACACTAAATCACTAATCAGTATTCTTTCTTGAAGACCCGTAGGTATGACTAATCAACTTCAGTTCAGTATATGCATGTCAGCACTAGTGAAGGCACGGGTAGTTATTATCCCAATTTCAAATGCATCATACTGCAACCATAAAATGATCGCAACTAATTCAGTAAAATAAAAGAAGTTAATCAAACAAGATACATGTATTGACTTTCAAAAACTTTTATATGTTTCACCACCATGGAAAAATATATTTTACTAATATAGAGCTCATGGATGTTACTTAACAATGCAAATACTAAATTAGTTGCGAGGTTACACATTTTTTTTTTTCTTTCAAAAGATGAGAAAATTTGCTGACCTGATGAGCTTTGGTTCCAATTTTATTCAAATAGGCAGCAAAAATGTGGGTTGATACATTTACCCAAAGAGACCAAAAAGTCCCTTGCTCGAGGTGTTAATTCATTCATCATCACAACGCCTTTTAGTATTTGTGCAAGCTCATCTAACAAGCCTTTTAGTATTGGAGGAAAACAAATTTGTAAGTTATTAATTTCAAAAATTCTAGTAAAAATAAAATGAAAAGCTAAAGATTATACAACAGGGAGGTCAAAGGCCTACACCAAATTTTATAATAGATGAATCTTGTAGTAACTAACCAGAGATTATTGCTTTGTTCAAGCCTATATCATACGCCTTAGTAATTGTGTGACACAATACCTGTTTACAGAAAGAAAATCTCAATCCTGTTTAGCAAAAAAACTTATTGGATATATAACTACAATCTACTTTATTTATTGGATAACATTTTAAGATAACACTGGTGAAAACAGTAAAGATCGATCTAAGCCCGGGAACACTGGTGATAAAAAAGAATGAAAATTCTCACAGATAAACTAAAAAAAAAAAACTGAATTCACCTTGCACAAGGAATGATGACCACCCCATTTTTAACGAATGTGGCTGTATATGTTAGAGGGCCCCACCACATATGAAGACTTTGGTGCCGGTTTCTTTGTTTCAGGCACTCCAAAAACATTCCAAAACCTGAGTGTCTCATCTCCAGCAGCCGATGCGACGCTACACCCATCAGGACTCTACAATTATTTACAAAAACTACTCAGAATAATGACAGTCAATAATGCAAATGACAAATTTAAAATTTAAAATTTTCAAGTAGGGATCTGCTGTTTTATTTTCCAAGTTTTCAGGAAATAAAATGCAAATCTTTTATTTGGGTTGTAGGTCAACATAATTTGCAAAAAAAATATAAATGCCTCAGGACCCAGATTCGAAGTTACAATGATACATTTATTTACCAGTCAATTGCAAAAGTCTAAATACCTGAGCCATGTAGAGAACACGGGAGGTATGTCCAGTCAGCTCAGACATCTTAGTCATTGAAGGGTATTTCCACAGTGTGAGCTGATTCTCAGTATACCCATGCGAGCTCAACAACTCTCTTTCAGTTTTGTTCCACAACAAGGAACATACCTGAGACCCTGTATCTACTGAGCTCAAACAAGACCCGGTATTCACATTCCAGAATTTTATGCACCGGTCATTTCCACCCCCGCCTGATGCTAGTAGGTTGCCCTGGAAGGGACACCAAGCAAGTGCCTTCACCGCAGCACTGTGATTGTTGAACCGGTGGATAGGGTTGGATGTAATGAGGTCCCATATGTGGAGAAGATTATCATTTCCACCACTTGCAAGGTACTTTCCTGACCCAGACCATCTTAGACCACACACCTCATGGTTGTGGGCACGGAAAGAGCTGACGGTGTAAGCCCAAGCTCTGACGTCATTGTTCACAATTGCACCATCCATGCCGCCAGTTGTGAGAATGTTGTTGTTCCATGCAAGGGACCCGACCCGAGACTGATGGATCCCTCTTAGAGTCCTAACCTGTAGATGAGAATGTTGTTGTTCAAATTATTAGTATCACATTGAAGTGGAGCAAAATATGCTAGAAATTGTTTTGGTATTATTGACATAAAAGAATAGTTTAAATGTAACCAAATTAATCATACTAACCAGCTTATTGGAGGTAGAATCCCACAGCTGTACATCAGATGAGTTGAGACCAATAGCTATGTGTTGCCCATCTGGAGCCCAGCTGACACTAGTAACTGGGCCAAGGTCGTCATCAATTGTCACCAATTCCGAGGTAGACCCATTTGCAGCATTCCACAGGTAAACAGTGTTGTTAAGTGCGATTGATAGCACGTTAGCACTTCCCCAGTCGAGCAGATTAAGGTAGTAGTCATCTACTATATCTGGTGCATCCAATGTTCTCTCAGCTGACTGCATTAATTGAGAAAGAATAAGCATGTCACAATTCCAAAAATAGGTAATCAAAGAAACAAATTGACAAAAATTGTAACAGTCTGTTTTATACCAGAACAGTAATAAACAAGGTATATCAAAAAACAAAATTCACATACACCATACACAGACCTGAATTATGGGTACAACACTAAAATCTCAACAACTCCTAAATGAGCATGTTACAATTCCAAAAATAAGTAATAAAAAAAACAAATTGACAAAAAATTGGAACACTTTGTTTTGTACCAGAACAAGAATTAACAAGGTATATCTAAAAAAAACATTCACATACATCATACACCGACATGAATTATGGGGTACAACACTAATAAATCTCAACAAATCTTATAATAAGCATATCATATTTCCAAAAATGAGTTATAAAAGAAAAAAAATAACAAAAAAAAAAGTAACGGTTTGTTTTATACCAGAACAAGAATGAACAAGGACCTGAATTGTAGGTACAAAGTGAAATCTCAACAACTCCTAACCAAGCTAAACATTGTACTAATTAAATTTGTTGAAATAGAGACCTAGTAGATAACAAAATTACAGACCCGGCTTTTATGTAACAAGTAGCCCTAAAAGGATATCAACCCTAATCGTAGCCCTAGGGAAAGAAAAACAAATAAACATCCAAGAAACTAAACCCAACTAAAGAACAAGGAACAAGAGGATATACCTGAGGGATGTGCCTACGCTGCTTTGCAGGTTGGGCTTGAGTGGAAGAAGGGATGTCCGGCAGCAGATTGACAGGTGCAGGAGGCTTGTTGCGGAAAGAGAGGATGTGTGTCCTTCCCTGCAGCATGGTGTCAGCTAGAAGCTTTCGGTATGCCTCTTTCGTAGGAGATGCCACCCCTCTGTTCTCCTTGTCTCTCTTCGGCTCTGTCAAGAGGTACTGAGCTACATCCATGTCCATTGCAGACCGATTTGGGATGAACCTGTCTCCCTGTTTTTTTATTTTATTTTAGAAACAAAAAAATGTCTGTAAGACAGCAAGAAATTGTAAAAGAAACAAAAAAAGTTGTTAAATTAAGGGGCTTAATTAATAAAAAAAAGGTCTGTAAGACAGCAAGAAATTGTAAAGAAACAGAAAAATTGTTAAATTAAGGGGTTTACTTAACAAACATTGATAAATTTAAGCAATTAAAAATAAATTCTTAAAGAAAGGATTGATAATTTAACCTCCTATCTATCTTAAAATAAGATTACAAATGCAAAATATTCCAGTTAACATAATTTCAAGAAAAAAGACCTTAGATTGTAATATGAAATCTTTACGTACCCAAAAAAAGAGTTGATAATTTAACCTCCTATCTATCGTAGAGGGGAAAAGATCCTAGGATTTAATACAAAATATAGCAAATAAAGTTGATAATCTTTCCTTGAAAGAACAAATTTGCCAGCAAAATATAAAAGAATCTAAGCGCTTTTCCCTGATTAAACTTCCCAAAGAAAAATAATCTTACATAGGTGCGCGAAGAGGTCCGATATAAGGAAGAATGCAAAGGAGGAATGTACGGCCTAGATGCAACATCTCTTAGGGGATGGCGGCATTCAAACCGGCTCTTTTCAGAAGAAATTGAGAAACCTGACTCCATGGATTAAACAACAAATTTCCCCGAGAAAGAAAGGGGACAAAAAAGTATACAGAAAGGAACTAAAAATTATAAGGTTAGAGGAGAAATCCTGCAGCCAAAAAGTTAGATGAACAAAATTCAACAAATAAACAGTAATTAATTAAATACTAAAGTAAGAGATGCGATTTCCACCCCCTTCCAAAGCAGCGCTGGAAGGGAGAAAATCTGAGAGAAGTGTTCTGTCCTCCCTTAAACGGGAAGAATAGGAATAGAGAAGCGAGAGGAGCGTCAATCGAGCGATTAATCAGCGAGAAGAGAATAAGAGGAATTGTGAATGAGGAAAGAATGAGAGATGGGAATACAAAGGAGTTCTGTGCGACGAGAGAGGCAATTTGGGGATGACCGTTGAGGAAGATGAATTTAAAAGGGGAATTAGAAAGCTGGGCAGAAGGGGTAAGCGAACCGGGCACGATTCATTTAGGGCCCGTTTGGCCACATACTATTTACCGTGGGAAATAATAATTTGTTTAGAGTTAAGTTTTTATTCTCACGATAAACAGTAAAATTTAGTTCAAAATTTTTTATTCCCACATCCATTCCTATTTTCTATTGGATTGCCGAACAGGCCCTTAAAGGTAATGTTATCAGAATCGGACCGGATATCGAACTGCTAAAGCTTTGGTTCAATGATTCACTGATTGGATCGGTGATTCAACCGGTTTAATTGCTGATTTTTTAAATTACATATAACTTATTATCTAAAACTAAACTGGTTATATACAATGAGAATATGTATCTACTTCAATAAAAAAATGCAATTCTAACAAACTCTAATAAAGAGTACATGTCAAAAATCATAGAGAAAGTAGAAAACCAACAACATAATAGAAGTTAAACATCTAATTATCTGATATACTTAACAATTGACACATAATATATCACAAGTAGCCTCATAACACAAGATAAAATGTTTAATACTTTTATTAGCTACGACAATTAACTAGCAACAAATTTAAAATGCTGAAACTTAAAAATTTAAAGCTAAATAAAATGCCACTCAGTAACTGAAATATCATGATACATATCATGGTTAGAATCTGCATGTTCTAGGTCATCTCCTACGGTTTCTCTAGCATCAACACTTTCATTTCCTTACTCTTGGACTCTTTCTGTATTGTTTGTACATGAATCTTCCATCTCATCACCAAAATTAAATTCATTCAAATTCAAAAATTCATTTACAAAATGAAACTCATAAGTGCGCAACAGCCTAAATAAAATCTTGATTAAAACCCTTAATTAGAAATAAAAAGGAAAATTGAACCTAAATAGAAATAAAATACAAAAATTTACATGAGAGGATCAGTATCTACTCCAGCACACACTTGATAAACTGATTCTTTTTATTTTGTGATTATTATATGATTATGGCCATGAGCAGAGTGTCCCAGTATGCTTTTATGCTTTCATTAGAACGTGCTTCCATGAGTTCGACAACCACTTATTAATTTCAAGTTGACTCCGTGCAGCACTGTGAAAGTATTAAAATGTCATTGCAAATTGTTCCTACAAACCACCTTTTTTTGTGTGTGTTCAAGGCTAAGGTCTAGTTTTTTTTTAAAAAAACCATCACGAAACAGTTACAAAATTGAAACCAACCTGATTACAAAAAGTAAAAAAATAGAGAGAGAGAGATGGGCTATAGTGAGCCATGAAGTAAAACGCGTTGGTGTTTTATGGCATTATATTTTTATTTTGAAAATTCAAACGGCCAATCTGAACCACTCAACATGATCTCCATATTGAAATGTGCTTGGAGACCAAATTTTACATTTTTTGAAATTTTTTTACTATTTATTAAGTAATTTTTAAAATTGCTGATCCGATGGTCCAGAAAATTTTATTGTTTTTATTGTTCACAGTAAAACAGTAATTTTTAAAAATGCTTAATAAATAGTAAAAAAATTTCAAAAACGTAAAATTTGGTCTCCAAGCACATTTCAATATAGAGATCATATCTAATGGTTCGGATCGGTTGTTTGGACTTTCAAAATGGAAATATGGCGTGGAGTACAAACGCGTTTTACTCCATAGCTCACCGTAGCTCATTTCTCTCTCTATGTATATATATTTATAGAGAGAGAGAGTGACTAATGTGCATTCATATGCATATGGCTCAATATGCATACGGTCCAAATTTGAAATTTCAAAATTCAAAACGTTGATTTGAACCGTTCTTGTTCTCCATATTAATATGTGCTTAGAGACCAAATTTTATATTTTTCTGAATTATTTTACTATTTATTAAGCCACTTTAAAAATTGCTAATCCAACGGTGGCTGCTGATTTTACTGTTTTGTTAAGCCACTGTTGGATCAATAATTTTCAAAGTGGCTTAATAAATAGTAAAAAAAATTCAGAAAAATGTAAAATTTGGTCTCCAAGCACATATTGATATGGAGAACAAGATGAATGGTTCAAATTGACGTTTTGAATTTTAAAATTTCAAATTTGAACCGTATGCATATCGTACCATATGCATACGAATGCACATTAGTCAATATATATATATATATATATATAGAGAGAGAGAGAGAGAGAGGAGGGATCGGATTACACCACTATTTTGGTGACATGGTGTGACAATGTCCATTTTTGAAATTTCAAAATCCAAATAGTCGATCCAAACCGTTCAATATGATGAATATATTAAGAGTAACTTGGAAATCAAATTTTACATTTTTCTGAATTTTTTTACTATTTATTAAGTATTTAACAAAATCGCTATATTCAGACTGTTGAATTTTTGAACCCCTCTAAATAAACCAAAAAAAAATTCAGAAAAATGTAAAATTTGATCTGTAAGCATATTTTAACATATCCATCAAGTTGAACGGTTTGGATCGACTGTTTGGACTTTGAAAATGAACGGTGTCATTCCATGTCACCAAAAAATAGTGTCATTTGATCCCTCCTCATATATATATATATATATATCACCACCGAACTTCATCCTCAGTATGAAATTTTGAAAATCAAACATAAAATTCGGTATTGTGTTTCACCCAATTTGACTTATTTTCTCATACAATGCCATAGAAAATCCGTAGAGCATTCAACTGAAGTACAACTTCAGATTGAAAGAAATTAAAACCAAAATTCATGTTCGATTTCCCAAAAGAAAAATATTACAAAAACAAACTCAAAGTTCGGTTTCTCCCAAAAAAAATACAAAACAAACTGTACGTTCGGTTTCCCCAAAAAAGAAAAATTATGAACTGGATCTACTATGTATCCTTCTATATCAGAATTTTTTATTTATAATAATTAATTAAAAATAATATAGGAATATGGATGCATACGGTGTTTCGATGCAACAGTCTAAATGCAAGATTTTTTTTTCATTTTTTTACAAGAATAAAATACCGGTTTTAATTTCTAATTTTTTTAAATAATTTTCACACAAGTTGCATAGATGTTTTGAACTACTGTCCGTGTGTACCTTCCCATTCCCTTCATAGTTGAAAAAAAAAATTAAAATAATTAAAACTAAACTTCAAATTAAATTTCAATCCAAAAAAAAATAAAATAAACCAAACTTCAAATTTGGTTTGAGAAAGAATAAACCGAAATTGAACTTCGCAGTACGACCTTTAGTTTGTGTAACTATGTGCAACACTCAATATCGAATTTCATATTCGGTTTCAAAATTTCATATCAAAGATGAAGTTCGTTGGTAATGGTTTTAATTTTTTTTTCTAATTAAGTTGATTTATAAATTTTTAATTGTTTGATGATAATATTTAGAAAAAAAATTATTTGTACAAAATTAAGTCGACGTGGCACATTGATACTCATTAGATTCCTTAATAGTTCCTATAAATTTTAAAGGGTGCTACGTCGTTAGATCTTGTTAAACAATAAATTGAAAAGTTTTCTAATGAAGTCCAAGCAACAAAAAAAAAATATAATTTTTACATAGATAGGGTAATTTAAGTAGAATATTTTGTTAACAAAATATGAAACAATGAATTGAAAAGTTTTCTAATCAATAAGATCAATTTAATTAATAGTATTATCTTCCAAGTCAGGGTAATGATTAAAATCATTAGAATTTATTTAATAAATAGAATAGATTGATATATGTGCCGATTTTTTTATATATATCCAAAACTTAAATCAAATTACAAAAAATAACCGAAGCACAGTTGAAATTCGATTTTTACCCAATCCGGTTATCTAATAACCGGATTTTATAGAAATGTCCGGTTAACCACTCTCCGGACACAAAATGCATAAATCCGGTTAATGGTTAACCGGATTTGTGCATTTTGCCTTTTTTTTTTTTTTTGAAAACAATTTTTTTTTATTTTTTTATTTTTTATATTAAAATATTAGAAATATTGAATATATTTCTTTGAAAACAGATAGAATACAATATAATTTAATTTATTAGAAAGGCTGAAACAAATAACTCGGATCAATATTTTTTAGATTGGATTTTTCGCGGCTGTAAGAAAAATTAATATATTTCTTTATGTGTTATTGGAAAAAAATAAAAATAATTAGATTTCGAGTTATTGATCCCGGTTCAAAAGTCACTTCTAAGTAATTCAGAAAATATTGTGACCTTTCTAGTACATTTAATTTATAAAAAGTTGTATCTATTTTGAGAATTCTTTTTGAAAAATAATAATTAAATAAATTAAAGTTTTTGATTTTTTTCAAAAATAGATACAATTTTTTATAACTTTATGTACTAGAAAGGTCACAATATTTTCCGAATTACTTAGAAGTGACTTTTGAACCGGTATCAATAACTCGGAATCTAATTATTTTTATTTTTTTCCAATAACACATAAAGAAATATATTAATTTTTCTTACAGCCGCGAAAAATCCGATCTGAAAAATATTGATCCGGGTTATTTGTTGCAGCCTTTCTAATAAATCAAATTATATTGTATTCTATCTGTTTTCAAAGAAATATATTCAATATTTCTAATATTTTAATACAAAAAATAAAAAATTTCTGTTTTCAAAAAAAAAAAAAAAAAAGCAAAATGCACAAATCGGGTTAACCATTAACTGGACTCAAATCAAATTTCCGGTTAATGGTTAACCGGACCCATTGAAATAGTCCGGTTAACCATTAACCGGAAATTTGATTTGAGTCTGGTTAATGGTTAACCGGTTTGGGTAGTTTTGCAATTTCATTGGCTAGTTGGTTAGTTTTTTAAATTTATATTTTATTTTGGATATAAATAAAAAAATCGGTATATGTGACAATCATTATTTATTGAGGGATTTACGTATGAAAAAACAAGAAAAAAAATAATATTTTAAACATTTTCATGCAACGATTATCATTTCTTGGCCATTCCAACAATTTGTAAAATTGGATCTGATTCACCTTGTTAAGAAACATAAAATTAATCTAACGGTGATTAAAACTTGTAAAAAAAAAAAAGAACATAAATTTCCATGTCTCAAGATGAATACTGATTTCAAATTTTAAATTCTACCATTCTATCTTTACATAGCTGGACTAATTTGCAACAATTAAATAAGAAGGCATTAAAATTAAATAGAATTTTGAAAATAATTTTGTTTAAAATTCAAATAGAAAAGGCTCACTACAATGCCTCCTTTAAAATAGCATTAAATATTATAGATGACTAATTAATTAAATTAAATTGAAGGAAACAATATAAATAACAGTCAACGCTTTGAAAATCAAAGTAATTAATCAGCAAAAAAAAAAAAAAATTTGAAACTGAATTTATATTATTGCTAACATATATATGGTTAGATCATTTTGGCTAGTTTTAGAAGACTTAAACTTGTGTTGCGTGTCATGCTATATTGCGCTAATTACGCAGTAATTTAGGTCAAGTAACATGTTGTGTTGTAATCAAATTAAGTTTTTACTTATCATATAGTGATCACAATCGTGAAAATAGTTATGACACGTTAGTCATAGTGTGATCAAACGTGATATGTATGGTCCATATAGTCACACTCGGACAAATAATGACATGATTTATATATATTTTTTGTCACGTTAATTATGTCTGATCACATTTTGTGGTGTGTCGGGTCTCTTATCGTGTATGCCATTTATCTCAGAAGATGATCATGACACACGATATATCATGTCATATGATTGACATGTATGTCATTCCGTGACTTGTTGGATTATTTATCACATCCTAAATTTCCAGCGAGGATAATTGAAATTGGAGAGGGAAAAAAAAGAGTTTTATTTATGTGTAGTTTTAGTTATTTTTCTTTGGATCGTAAACAAAAAAAAAAAAAGCTTCCCTCTTATTATTGGCTGAATGATTAAATGTTTTCTTTGTAATACATTTTTTTAATTTCGAAAGTACTATGTTAGCACGGAAAATTATATTATATTATATTTCATTATGGTGAAGCAGTGAACGAATTTTCTTTTTAAATAATTGTTCGAGCCGATTTGGTACTGAGAGCATCTACATTCCTGAAACTATTAGAGTTTCTAATCTGACGTAGCAGTTTCTAATTCAGTTTCAGGGATGTGGGAGAGTTTCTTATTTAGAAACTATGCAGGAAAGTTTCTTATTAAGAAACTGTTTATAAACTCTGTGTTGGCCAAATGATTGGCTCAAATTGTTTCCTCCTGTAATTTATTTGCTGATGTGGCAATTAAGAAACTCTAATTTTGAGTTTCAGGGATGTGAGAGTTTAGACAAAATTTCTAAAAATCAGTTAACAGTTATTTAGAAACTCCAAGAGTTTCGGGGATGTAGATGCTCTGATCAGGCCAATAATATATAGGGGCTACGAGACTTGGGAATCGCAGGGACTCTGCCTTTTCAAATCAAACCATCTATTTTTTGGATACACGGATCTCAAAATCAGTTGGTTATACACACGAATCTCAATAAAATGGATGGTTCGATTTGGAAAAGCAGAGTCCATGCGATTCTTTGGAATCGGAGCAGATTTATTTCCGAGTTATAGGGGCTACGAGACTTAACGAGTGCGTATCCTCTGAGATATCTTAACTTTTGCGTGACCGACGTGTCCGGTGCTTATTCGGGGGTGATGTGGGGGTCAGTATTATATGTGCTTTGACATTCGTGTAGAACGTATTTAAACGGTTGGTATTTCCCATAAAGTCACGCAAAGTTTGAGATACCTCAGAGGATACGAATTCGAGACTTAACTCCAATACTCCATCTTGATTTCTCTAAAAACTTCATTTTTTTATGACGTTCGAGATTTTTCCTTTTATTGCGCGTCCAGTGGACGTCATAGAAAATGTAGCTTTTCATTTCTTACATTAATACTATACTGTTTCTATCTTTATTATTTTTTTTAGAGAAATGTTCTTTGTCCACTGACGTTTGTCCACGAATTGTCCACCATCTTATCCACTCTAACTGATTTTAACGATTCTACTTTCCTTTTATAAATCAGATCTCTCTCTCAATCGTCTGCCTCTCTATTTTTTTCCTCTCTTTTGAAAACCTGGTGAGGCTCTCTCTCTCACTCTAGCAGCTTTTTTCTCTCTCTCTCTTTTGAAAATCTTGGCGAGGCTCTCTCTCTCTCTTCTCTTCTGCTCTGGCAGCGACGATCGCAACAGCAGCAACAGCCGCGACGGCTACGACGGCCGCGACGGCAGCAACGACAGCGACGGCCACAGCCTAGTGGAGAGAGACGATCTAAGAGAGGCGATCTGGTGAAGATCTAAGAGAGACGATCTGGTGGAGATAGATGAGAGTGAGGCGATCTGGTGGAGATCTAAGAGAGACGATCTGGAGGAGCGATCTATTGGAGAGATATAAGAGAGACGATCTATGTGAAGAACAAAAAATTGATCAACATTGAGACAGGTTTCCTTCACACGCCTGGAGGCTTCTGGTGTAGGATGATTGTGATGAAAGACCTACTGGATCATGAGAAACCTATAAGCAGTGAGGTAATGACTGAACTTTTACACTGTATACTGTATATTTTTATGGATATATGAAATAATTTTGCAGGATATATTTTAGTAATTTTACTTTATTGAATATATGAAGTAATTTCGCAGGATACATGAAGTAATTTGATATATGAAGTAATTGTACTGGATATATGAAGTAATTTTACTAGATATATGAAGTAATTTTACAGGATACATGAAGTAAATTTACATGATACATGAAGTAATTTGATATATGAAGTAATTTTATTGGATATATGAAGTAATTTTACAGGATACATGAAGTAATTTGATATATGAAGTAATTTTATTGGATATATGAAGTAATTTTGCAGGATACATAAAGTAATTTTATTTTACTGGATACATCAGTGATTTTGATTTGAATGTTTTTTTATCATTTGTTTTTGTAGTTGGTTGATATGGTTTTGAGTATCATGCAATTTGAGACGCCTGTGAAGGATAAATGGTTCTTCATTAATCCTTATTTGTCTGTAAGTATTTTTTTTGCTCTTTATTTTATTATCTCTTTATTAATTTAATTTTTTTTTTTTGCTGTTCAAATACTTGAGTACTCTTTAATGTGTTTTATTTTGTATGATATAGGCTTGTATGCATGATTACAGTGCATATGTAGCATTGCAGAACATTCCTCAGTTGTTTAGTCCTTAGTTTGATAGTATAAGATGGCTTTTTGTTCCAATTTGTAAGAAAAACCATTGGGTTCTTTATGCACTGGATGTCCCTGCAATAGAAATCAACTATTATACATCATTTGGTGAAGAAGGGGCTTATATGGAGTACCATTGGCACTCCATCTGCTGGCTAAAGAATTTTCTTTCACGGAGGACTTGTGAGTATTTTTTATTTTATTATACTGTCTTCTTTTATTATTTTACAGTATTGCTGTACTAGTTTTGCCTTTTTGTGGCAATTAACTATAGGTTTTAGAATTAAAGTTTTGATAAATTGTTGATATCAATTTACCTTTCAACCAATCCTGATTGGGTAGATGCTTCTGTGATTTGCAAGGAGTGCCCGAAATAGGGTGAGAAGTCAAATGATTGTGTTATCTTTGTGCTACGTTTTGTCTACAGTATTATTACAGACAGTCCTATGGTTTTCACTTAGGTAAATAACTTGTAATATTATTTTGTAATTCTTATTTGTTATAAATCAATTTTGTTTCATTGTTTATTTTATTATTATGCAGGATGATATATCAAAAGAACGGGTTGTTCTTGCAATAAGGTTGCTTACTCATCCAAACAATGAACGGAGGATGTTTTTAATGTGAAAGTTTCTTGTCCGGTGATGTTATTTGTGATGAACAGATGTTTTTTGTGTTGAACAGGTTTTTGTGTGTTGATGTATGTGGTTTATGTCGATTCAGTACAGTTAGGTTTATTTTAGCAATGTTATAGTATACATGATATTATTTTATGGTTTATATTTTGCAATTTTATAGTATACATGGTACTTTGCAGGTTGTAGTTTAAACTGAAATGTAGCATTTTTTAGATGTTATCTTATACCTTTACAGTACAGATCGTATTTTTTATGGTTTAAATTTAGAAATTTTACAATATACAAGATTTAATTGAAAATTTTACTGTATACAACACTGAATTTTACAATATACAACATTCAATTCTAATTTTTGTTGTGTACAAAATTCAATTTTATAGTATACAATATTCAATTTTATAGTATATGATAAGCCGAAATCATATATATCGAAACCTAGGGTCAGATACGTAATTTAAGCCAAGTTTTGATTAAATTAGGTTTAGTTAGGTAAAAATCATCCAAAAGTTCAATTTACTGCCCTAATTATGTTTGTTTTACAGGTAATCGAGTATTTGGAGCTTAACGGAGCAAAAACGGGCGATTTCGGGCAAGATAACACGAAGAAATGGACCACTGTACAATTACTGCGGGCCCGTAGCCATTTTACTGCGGGCCCGTAACCTTACCAGGCAGAACACTTCTTCACTGCACAGTTACTGCGGGCCCGTAGCCATTTTATTGCGGGCCCGCAAGACATCTCAGAAAATCCAGCGCAGCAAAACGCACGAGTTACTGCGGGCCCGCAATAAACTTGCTGCGGCCCGCAGTAAAGTCGGTTCAGACCCCGTTTTTGATATTTTTAGTTAGTTATTTTGGGATTTTGAGAAGGGGATATAAAAGGAATGTTACATAACTGTTTAAGGGGGTTGTTTTTTAGAGTCTATTTTTCTGGTTTTAAAGGAGAGAGAAAGGAAAAGCAAAGGAAGAGAAAAGGAGGAAGAAGAACATCGATCGAGGGGTTTTATTTGTTTTCTTTCTTTCGGAACTCTTCTATTTTTCTTTGATTTCATTTGTGCCTTAGCCATGACAGGCTAAGGACTTTTCTAGGGTAGATTAGGGTTGTACTTGAAACTATTGTGATGATTTAGTTGGTTTTACTTGATATATTCTTGTTCTTTGTTGTGATCTATTCTTTATTTTAATTGATTGTGAGGACTTAATCGAAATCACATGAAACCCTAGGATTTGGTATTTGCAATTGAGAAATTGAATATTAGGTCCAGACCATAAGGAATAGGGTATTTGATAGGCTAAGTACCGAGAGGTGACGCTTGTCTTATACGGGCTTTACCCAATTGTTTAGATAAATTGTGCCAAGTACCGAGAGGTGAAAAATAATTTTCTAGATTAATTGGGACAGTAAGAACTTAATGACTTTAGATTAGGGTAGCCAAGTACCGAGAGGTGACGTTTATTCTAATTTAAAGATGGTATTAATATAGAGATATCCCTTTGTACCTACAACACCCAACTGTGCCTTCATAATTAAAAGAACAAATTTAACAAACCAATTAGTCGTAACACTAGTGGATAGGAACCCTAAGAAACCATAATTTCTCATTCTTGTTAAAAACCTAATTTTGCTTTAAAGACTTTAGTTTAATTCATTTTAATCGAAACCAAACCACTTGAACAAACACAAAACCTTCTTACTTTCTTTTACTAAATTAAATTGTTAGGTTAGAGTTAATATTCCGACTTGTCCCTGTGGAGACGATCCCTAAGTACTACTTGACAAGGTTGTACACTTGCAACCGAATTGAGTATCAACTAGGATTTATTACTTGTGTTGTAATAATTCACATCAAGTTTTTGGCGCCGTTGCCGGGGACAACGGTGAATATTATTTCAGACCTAAGTAATTTAGTTAGTAATTGTTTTTAATTTTCTTTTGTTTTCTATCTCTCTCATTCTAGGTTGAAATCTGGCAGAGGAACCTTCAACCCTGAGCGTCACAGATTTGGTTGAGTGGTTTTCTAAGCGAGGGTCAACCCATCTCTTCTACCAAAGAAGGAACAAACACCCAACAAGGGGACCTTTCTTACACTTAAATCCACGCCAGTTAGACATGTCGACCGGTAATGAAAATGTTCGTTTGGAGAACCTCCAAAGGGAACGGGATCGGATGGCCAACGAACTTCA